>CAIGQW010051953.1:385566-421880 GCA_903798125.1 Danio choprae
TATATATATATATTTATTTATTATATTATATTATATCCGATTATTCAAACATTCCAACAATATTATAATGTATTGAATTACTTGTGATTTTTAGTCTTGTTAAAGGCCAATGTAAAATTAGAAATATAGCATGCTCCTATAGACATGTTCCTATATACTCTCTAATTCAATGAACCAGAGTGTCACCAAAAGACATTGCAGATGTTGTTTTTTCCAAGACATTTATCAAGGTTTTTGTTTCTCAAACAGCTTCTGTGTGTGAGACTAGTTTCTTTCATATATCATCTAAAGGCTTTTTATGGGCTTTTAAGCACTTAAACAAATAAGTGTGTGAGTAGGTGAACCTCTTGATTAGGTGATATTTTGTTTATACACACTAGCGCAGACTGTGCTGAGGTAATGTTATGGTAATGCTATGCTAATGATATGCTAATCCAGAAACATTGTTACATATCAGAGGTGTGACAGGATTTCAGTCAGACCCTTCACCAGCGGGTAGAAAGGAAAGACCTCTGTCCCTCGGTCTACTCACTCCAGTACATGCACGCATGCACACACACATAGTCTAAAAAGATGCACATTAAACATTAAACAAACTCTGACTTATTATTATATCACTTCACTAGCCCATTGTGCCACTTTGAGTCGGATCTATGGAGGTTTCGAGAACCACTGTCTCTCACGTTCTCAAGAGGTCGCAGTGTGCACAAGTGTGCGTCTGTGCTGCAGAGGTGTCAGATATTTCCCTGGCACTTCAAATGAAACCTCAAACCCATAATAGCCACCATTATCAGCCTGACGTGCGTCTGCGTGCTTGTGCCCACACCTCTTGCACAACACACAGATCCTATTTCAACCCAACAATGCACAAACAAGCTCTGGAACACTTCCTGACATGAGCCTGGACACTCATTACCACGCTGTAGGACGATTACTGACTCATAACACGCACAGACAACTGCACACGGATTGCATTACAGTGCGCATAGGTCTACAAGTCTCTGACTACATAAAAAAGCTTCATATAAACAAACTCTCCTCTGTCTACACCTGTTTATTTAAGCCTTGCGTCAGCAGGTTTCAATGGGGTTTTCATTTAGCCTGCCAGCGTGTAAGCCATCGCGTTCTGAGATTTTAATATCGCCCTTGCAGACGGAGAGATTCATCAGTGACCTTTTATGATGGGACTGAAGAGGCTGGAAACGGTGACATAATGTCAGAGAGAACATAATAAATCATAGAAAATAAAAGCAGGGACAGTCTGACAGCAGCTTCAGCCCATAACTGTTCTGAGTGAGAACACAAACATATTGTAATGACCTTCAAATGCACACGACGTCTTCCAAAGGTGTGAGAGAGAGATGTTAAGTGCAAAATGCTATGGCCGACTACATGGCGAGAGGATGTTAGCGAGATGGGGTGAAGATTTGTTTCACAGAGGGGTGGCGGATCTGAGGCGGTACGGCCTATATATGCTATGGACGCTTTCAGCCAAATCCCTCTATTAAGACTAGAAATGATCTTTCTTCCTGTGGCACAGCTGGTCAATCCCATATGAATGCGAGGAGATATTCATGGCATATGTAATGGAGCATATGTCAAAGAAAGGCACTTTTTTTCCTTTTAACGTGGATCCGGGTAAGACAGGCTGACTATTTCACTTTTTGCACAGCTACTCACAGAGTAATGACTAAATTTGTGGACATGCAAAAGTTAAGTTCAAACATTTTATATCACGCCTATACCCTAAAGTTTGTTAAAAAGTAGTCTACAACGCAAAACAACTGGTCTGGAAAGAAGCTGAAAGCTGCAAAAAGGTGTAGTATTAATAGTTAAATCCTCTTGCACTTGATAACTTAGGGTACATTTACATACTAAAAATGGAGAAGTTGTGCCTTAGAATTTTTTTTAAATGTCTTCTTTTTTTTACAGTATCGTACAGTTTAACCAAACAAATGTAAGTATTTTAGAAATGAAAACATTAAAAAAGGACTAATGAAATTCAATTAATTATAATATACTGCCATTTTGTGAATATTAAGTAACCATGTAATCAATTAAGGGCGACACGGTGGCTCAGTGGTTAGCACTGTTGCCTCACAGCAAAAAGGTCGCTGGCTCTGGGTGTCCAAAGACACGCGGTATAGGGGAATTGAATAAACTAAATTGGCCGTAGTGTATGTGTGTGAATGAGTGTGTATGTATGTTTCCCAGTACTGGGTTGCACCTGGAAGGGCATCCGCTGTGTGAAACATATGCTGAATAAGTTGATGGTTCATCTTGCTGTGGTGACCCCTGATGAATAAAGGGACTAAGCCGAAGGAAAATGAAAGAATGAATGAATCAATCAATTAAAAGTAACTACGTGAAATTAAATATGTAAATGAAATATAATCTAATTACAAGCATTTAATTCTTGTAATATAATTACCTAGATTAAAATCATTTTTTCAACGTTTTCAACAAAAGCATATTCTGAAAAAAATATATTAATTATTGTTAAAATTGTATGTCCCTATGAAAAGAACTGATGGGATATTTGTTGGAACCTGATCATCATAGAAAGCAAGTCTACAACTAAAAACCTGAGCTAAAAAAAAAAGTATTCAAGTGATTTACATCCTATCTACATCTTCTTCTCCATCTTTAAATCTTTAACTTTTTTGAATACATGGATGGGTAATTCCAGTAAAAATAGAGAAACATTTCTTTTTAGAAAGAAACAAATTATCCTTGATGGTGCCCTTGGGAATTCTTGTGACAAAACCTTTCAGATGCAAATGTTTTCAAACAAATTATCAATATACAGAGATTTTGAAAAATATCCATTTGATAAGCACTCAATCCCACAGACTTACTCGTGAAGGACATGTTAATATTGCAAAACAGACACAACCCATTCGAGAGCATAAGCTAAGGGAAATGGAACGAGCAGAACTTGACATATTTGGCCAGTTGAGGACAAAAATCACCAGTGACACAATTAAATCAGACTTAACAAAGGGAATTTAATGTCAATGACATTTAGCACCAGCCTAAGGCGACAGGTAAAACAGTCCAGTCAGCCATTTCTTTACGAAAGAGCTCGTGGGACCGATGGGATGCCGGGATAGAGGATTAATTGAAAACGGAGTAGTTCTACAAGCGCGCAACCAATTCAGAGCAATCACTCACTGTCACTCGGCACTATGCTTTTCCATACAATATGTTTCAGCGTGTAGACATACAGCAGGTGGAAGATCCCATGATACCAAGCGGGTCAGGGGTTATGTTTAATATAAGTGGACGTAACAAACCTGACCTTCAAAACAAGTCAAAACATAAGACCGAGACACGGCAAGGAACTTTGATGGTCAAGACATTTTGTGTCCTCACACCTCAGTTGGCGACAGCGAGGGAAGGCGAGGATATGGAAGGGGACATGACTGAGAGGGGAAACAGAGCTCAAGCTGGGCCAGGCAGCAGGCAGGCCAGCAGGACGCCTTCACCCTCCAATAAACTTCAGCTAAAGGTCAAAGAGATGAATTATTCATTATTCAAGGTACAGCCAAGGCCAATATTGGCCTCCGTCCTAGGCTGGCAATTTTAAAGTGTTTTAGATGGGGGGTTAAAAGGGGAACGGCAGTGCTGTGCGGTTCGATAGCAACGAGATCGCTTACAAGCAAGCCCCAAACTTATAGCACATTAGGCTAATGCTACACTCTAGGCTTTCATTAAAGGCACCTTTGAAATAATACAAGTGAAAAAGGTGCAAAGGTTTCTTAATAAATAGGCGAATTAAAGTGGGCATTGTGGGTCAATGTGTGCATAATGATTGGAGTTTTAAAAATTGATCGTGCCCCATGTGGGCCCGAGAGCGTGTGTGCAGCGCTTGTAAAGGGCTTTTGATCAAATATGAAATATTCAAAAACCCAACTGTAATTTGATGAAGTCAGATATCCTCAAAATGGGAATAGCAGTCAGCACTTTTTACATTTCTGCTTATAAAAGACCCTCAGTAAACGGATTTAGAAATGGGAGGGGGGAAACGGGGGTCTGGGTTAGGGTAATAAAGGCTGTTTAAAATATGCGCTGACCCGTGAGATGAACTGTAGTCCGGCGATCTCACACAACCGACTCGCTCCTCGGCACCTTCCCTTCCTCCACCGGCAGCGGGTTCCAGTCCCGCGCTGCCCTCCGGCGGCCAAAGCGCGTCACTGCAGCGATGTGTGGGCAGCAGCACAGCAGGCCTCTCCAATCCATGCCCTGCCATTCACAATGGTATCAATTAAGAGCTGTGAGCACTCTTT
This sequence comes from Danio choprae, assembly GCA_903798125.1. Classification (NCBI taxonomy): domain Eukaryota; kingdom Metazoa; phylum Chordata; class Actinopteri; order Cypriniformes; family Danionidae; genus Danio; species Danio choprae. Next base: position 389,856 of record CAIGQW010051953.1, read on the forward strand.
CTTAAATACATACATTTAGTGAAGCCTTTCAGCACCTCAAAAGCACTGATGACTGGTTGAAATGCATTGATTGGCTGAAGGGGGGTATCACTGCTGGGTCCAAACAAAAAGTACAGCCCTACAAGTTGCCCCATTGAAACAGAGTCATATTATTTCAAGCATGTACTGTGCTTAAGCTGAATGTTAATATGCCACTTTAACAGGTCTGTGCTAAATGGCTGGAAAACACATTTAGCACTAATGTGGGCCAGGCATAATGAAAGAATTCAAATACCTACGTCTTTACACAAGCGGTTCTCAAACTGTGAACATTTCTAAACAGAGATTTAAAATAATAATAATAATAATAATACTGGAAAGCAATATGATAGAGGCAGTAAGAGAACTCACCAATCTAACAAAAATTTGATTCAAGAATGTTTCTCTCAAGTCCCAAAAGAAAATTGTCATTTTGGTCTGGTTATGTGAATGTTACTTTTAATTGGTCTCTTGACTAAACAAGCCACAACATTTAAAAACATTTAAATCATTTTTCATACATTCAAAATGCATTCTCTGAAATGTCTTGGTTCTGCAAACATTTGATGGAATGTTCTTATTCACAACACTGAGCAAACCTTGCAGGAACGTTCTGAAAACATTCCCTGCTAGCTGTGGATGGTTTGGCCTAAAGGTATTTAAGAAGTCTATTTCCCATTATTTTCCTAATAGAAATTTTCATTAAGCCTGTTCTAAGCCTCATAAGAGAATCAATTAACAAATGATACAGAAGGTATTAATTAAATTATAAAATAATAAAAGACTAATTAACTGTTATGAAATATTTCAAATCAATAAAATATACTAAAGAAAAAGAAAAAGACAGGGCAGTAACTAAAATATAGCATCAAATAATCCACAATGATTGCAGCATTTCAGGAGAAAAATACATGCAATCAAACAGATTTGACTTACAAGCGATGCAATATAAAGCAATTTAGACTCAGCGGTGTATGTAAGCTGAAACAATTCAGTGTGTGAACTGTTTTAGTCTACAGGTTTCACTACTCGGCTCTTGAAAACACTCGAGTAAACAGGCAACAAAACCAAAACGACGCTCTGAAAAGTGTGAGTTTGTGCGTCCACATGAATATCTGCACTGGGCATATTCACTTATGAAAATGCTTATGAACTGGAGAGTCCATTTGTGTTTCATGCATATTTCATGTAAAAGCACCGTGTAATAAACAGAGGAACAAAGGAGCAAGAGTAACATGGTGAATTGAAAGAGGATGTTTCAGCAAAGTAAAGAGATGAAAGAGCGATGTTTGCTAGTAACGTGCAGGCATGAATACAAAGGCAAAGGTGATTTCAGGTTGCTAGGATAAAAGTGTAAATATTTTGAAGCAATTAGTAATTACACTTATTATTATTATTATTATTATTATTATTATTATTATTATTATTATTATTATTATTATTATTATTATTATTATTATTATTATTATTATTAATCAATATCTGAATTCCTAGAATAATAAGTACTATTAATGGCAGGTGTTGAACATTGTTCTGAGAGAAAAATCTACAAAACATGGAAAACATAATGATTGTGAGCATTTATGAATCTAACAAAAAAGTTTAAAACATTTTGATAACGTTGCCATTAAGTAAATGAACATTCTGAACTATATTTTGAATATTGTCTGAACATTTTTCTTCGTTATTATTATAATTTTTCAAACATTATGGATATTTTACATGTGAATGTTTTCTGAATATTAACATTTTATAAACTAGATCAATGTCCAACTGTATAAAAAGTTTCATTAATGTATAAATATTTTTTTAAGGAATGTTTTAATTTCTAAAAGCTCCATTTCTAAACATTCATTCATTCATTTTCTTTTCGGCTTAGTCCCTTTATTAATCTGGGGTCGCCACAGCGGAATGAACCGCCAACTCATCCAGCATATGTTTTACGCAGTGGATGCGCTTCCAGCTCCAACCCATCACTGGGAAAGTCCTCTAAAGATTTAATATTAAAAATTTGCTTTATCGAATTCTCAATCTGATTAACTATAAAAATAATGATATTTTGTGGCAGTAAATACCATTCATAAATACCATTAAACAATTCACAAGTTAAATGTAAACATTTTTTTCATGTTTAACATAACATGGTGTTAAATGTAAATAGTATTCATTTTCAGCGTTTTCAAATGAAAACGTATCAAACAGCATAATTTCAATATACCGATTTTTTAAATAATCTACAAAAAGAGAGGTCTTTAGGGTTTGACCTTCACTAAAACAACATCAGATCCATCCAAAAGACCCCCCAAAAAAGTGCATTTTACCAATACGGACATAATATCTCACTTCTCACACTGATTTAAAAGTTTCCCCAGCAAAGATATGTGAAGTTTCTTTCCTCTAAACACTACCTGTCTGCCACAGCAGAAAAATCCTGAAGTCCATCACCTTAGGTCACTGTTCTCTGACAGAAACGAATAACAACCACCCACACTACCTCTTCCTACACACTCTATCTACAGGTTTCGATGCAAATGTCTTCGACAATAAGACACAGTGCTAACTCTAGTTGCTCTTGGCATGCAAACGATGCATTTATCTAACTTTACCTTCACTCACCATCTGCAGGGCTCCACTATAGTTCAGGAAGAAGCGCAGGCAGAAAATGTAAAAGCGGAGTAAGAGGAATATTTAGCTCCACTATTTTTCCAATCTGTTGCAAACATTAAAGTGAAGAAATCAATGTTAAAATTAAACATTTATGAACTGATTTTGGACAACTGACACGTGTAGTTTGGTTGAGAATGAAAATGCACGTTGCCAACGTACCAGCATGTGCTTCAGTGTGGATGGAGTTTCCTTGCTCCTCAAAATCGGCCAGTCAATCTTTCGGTAAAGCTGGACGTTTTCCCACTTAAGCTGCTCGGCCTGAGGAAAGCGGGGAAGGAGGGGGTCATACAGATGATCCATTCCACACAACGAACATCCAGCACAAGGGCCCCGGGGCCTACAGGGACTCTGATAAAGCACCTCCACATTTTTATAGACAAACTACTTATTTTCCCCTGACCCCCCCTCCCCCCTTATATCGCTTAGGACGACTGATAACTTTATATTTCTCTAAAGCGCTGTGCTGAAAAGGCTGAGGAAGAGGGCTTTTCAGCAGTTTAATTGATCAAGACGAAGCCATGGGGGGCACCTTCAGATAAAAGAGACGGGAACATTTTGAAGCACAATGGCCGATTCTTTTTTTGGAAGGAACCCAATAAGGAGTCAAATATGACTCATTACTTAAACTCATTGTGGAGCTTTAACTGTATGTCACGTTTAAAGTACGCTTATTGGCCTATTAGAGAGTAAGGGATTTAGTCTGCTGAATACATGTTATATACTTAAATCTTCATTTTCTTTTTTAAGTATTCTAGGGGATGCAGAAATGAAAGTGTGAATAAGTGCATTTCTGTTTGTGAGAAAAAATTTTAAGCAGCTGATGTGGCTACTCAGGTTAGAGATTTAATATGAAAACTCTGACCGTATTAAGAAATGTATTAAGATTTGTGAGAAAGTTCTTGACCTTGAGGCATGTGGTTTTTATATAGGTACTTACTGTAAAATTGAAAATAAAAGCAATATTTTTGAGAAAATGTGTATAAAAAGCTATTTGAACCGTATCGCATTGGATAACTGCAATAATCTGTCTTTGTCATACTGTTTAAACAAAAACATCACACTTATTCTTACTTTTACTTACTGAATTTATAAAAGAAACATTTTCATACGAATTTGATTTCAAATTAAATCAAATGTCTTGCTGACAAATGAGTAAAACGTTGTTTAAAGGACAGCAGCAAGGTGTATAGACTTTGGAAATTAGTAAATTTTGAACTATAATTAATAAATGCTTTTCAAGCATTGTTTGTTGTTTGTTCATGTTAGTAAATACATTAACTGTGTCCCATATTGTAAAGTGTTACTAACTTAAAACAACAATGAATTCTTCTATAAAGACTTTTAAATTGGCATGAGACGATTTTCATTCTAAACATGTCTGTCTTTTTGTGGCAGAATGTTGTGTCTTCCGTAAATCATATTTAAACATGTATGATAGTGTCTTGTGGCTCAAAATAAATAAATATACTGGAAACATTCTAATAAATGGAAAACAAAATAAAATTAAAAGCTGTACTAAGCTTGTATTGTGTTGAGGCTTGAACCCCCTTTTTATCTTTTAATAGTATGTTTTTCCGCTTTAGGAAACTGAATTTAAAAAGGCCAAAAATACTAGTTTAGCATAAATTGTTTTTAAAGCAGTGACAAAAGACCTTCCAGCCAACATGCTTCTCCTGTTTATTTTCATTAATACTTTGTATTTGCCCTTAAACAATTATTTGATTTCATAAGGGTCCAACCTGTTGATCCTAATACCACTGCCCCAAACAGCCTATACTACAACATATAAGAGTAATTTCCCACTCTCTTCTTTACAGATGCAATGAGCTCATGCACGCTAATCTGCATATTGCCTGACACGTCCTCGTGCTCTGATTACACAGGAACATCATTTCATTCACAAATTAAGGACGTAAATTATTCAGAGCTAATAGATTGAGACAGACGGTGGCAGCCTCTAGGATAACCTAATCACTTACTATAAGAAATTGCTACAAAAATGGAAATCACTTGAACATTTTTACTGTCTGAAAAATCTGTCAGTCTGGACAGCGTGTTCAATGTTAAGCAGGTGGCATGCAGGGTTTTAAGACCCGACCTCTTTACGTTCTCAATTTTACCTGTGCTTGCATGCAAATGACTTGCAAACGGAAAAACAACGCAAATGACATTCATTTTCGTTGTCCCCTTCTTACACACCACAAAATCATATCTTGAGAGGGAGGAGAGCGTCTTATAGTGAGATCTCTCCTTCCTCTCGGTCAGCGAAAGCAATGCAACATGACTTTAATTGTTTTACCTTCTGTCCGTGCGCGCGCTGAGCTGTACAGATCCACGTACATATACGGCAAACGCACATTTAGATGAACCGAGGAGGCTACAGGCTTACATTGTTTATTCTATTAGGTGCAATTGTCAAAAAAGCGGTATGTGACGACATGTGTCGCTTTTAACAAAACGTCTCGACATACTGCTACATCCGTTCAGAAAACAAGCCGATGAGACGCGAGCGTCGAATAAAAGATCTTCAAATGGACTTTTCAACATTCAGACGCGAGGACAGGAAAATATGCTTTTAAATGTATGCAAGGCGATGACCAAAGCTGCAGCCGGCGGAGAGATCTGCATATGGAAATCAGCATAACCCTGGATCTAGTTTTATTTAACAGTGATGTACTAGTTTTTAATTAGACTGCAGTAATGAAAAAACATATTAACGCATAACGCATGTCACGTTTCAGTGGCATTACTCGCAATTAAAGACAATATATTGTTGTGTGTTCCTATTCCTTATTCTTTAATATGCTTTACTGCGAACAGTGACAATCGGACGCACATTAACTTCGCAAGCTTTTTCAATCACTAACTGTTTGCAGTGAGGATAGTATTATTACAGATCCAGGCCACGCCTCTCTGGGAACTTCTGACCAACCACAGAGCGGTTTGCATGAACGACACGTTTGCGCGCATGCGCAGTGTTAGTGTGACTGTAGCGCGGGAGTGCTTTGACACTGGGAAGGAGGACGCAGATATTGTAAACAGTGGCTGAAGTAAGTGTAATTTAAGTTATTACAGCCCGAATGGCTAAAACGGTTGTATTCGAGGAAGAGGAAAGATTTCGCCTTCTGCTTATACAACTTACACGTCGATAGCTGACAATTTAGTGCTTTAAATAAGAACCGTTCAACTGCTAACAATACCAGTTAAAACTAAGCAGTTTGCCGTTTTTTCCTCGTCTTGCAGTCAGTCCAGTCAAATTTGTTTAGTTAATGTTTTTATTAAATGGTTGTTTGATTACGTTAGCCACTTTATTCCGTGGTTAAATGGGGTTTTACAACATTTTTACTATATTCAGCTCTTCCCAGAGGTCTGTTTCCACATTGTTGACATGGAGAGTAAGTTCTCACAGTCCCTCACTCCACCTGTGTCTCCATCTGCTTTGGATCATTATGGTGAATCTGCTCCCAGTCGGCCTCCTTGCTTCACCTGTGCTTATGAAGCAGGCAGAGAAGACACAGGACGGCTATCATCAAATGGCTACATCAGCAGAGGGGCCCTGAAGAGGTGCTTAGTTACGGTGTTATAATAATGATGCTATAATCTGTTTCAGTTTGTCTAATTAAAAAATCTTTTTATCTTATCCATGTTTAGGTTGTTGTTAAAGCTTGATCCAGCTCCTGCAGATTTTGAGCAGGACACAGTTGATATTTTTGACTTCCCATGGGTGACGGAGACGGCGCTGGTGGAATCTACCAAACTTCTGTTTGGCTTGTTCAGGTAGGAGTGCAGGTGTGTTGGCTCTGGAGGATTGCCACGTTGTCTGCTGAAACAGGAAGTCTGCTAATTTGACAATCTGTCTTTCCTTTCAGACAAAAGATGTTAAAACTGGAGACGCTGGTGCAGTCCAGCTCACATGATTTTGGTAAGCATCTGGAGACTGACGTTTTAGGAAAAGTTGTAGCAATCTGATGAAATAAAATAAATATACTTTTAGGTCAAGCAAGCAGTCTTCATTATGAGGCAGAGGAACTGAGGCAGCAGTGTGTGCTTTTCCTCAGCTACATCAAGGTGTTCATTTACAGGTACACATTTAAGAGAGGTTAAAGTTTTTGTTCTCTCAACCTGTGCTATGGCTTGGCAATACTTTCAGAAGTAGATTTTTAACTTCTTGTATCAATGTTCAGGTTTTTGGAGCCCTCACAATCCTTGGATGAAGGTCCTGTTCACCCCTTTAAAGACGCAGAGGCTCAGCTGCCCTCAGTTTTGGTGGAGGAGTTTTTTAGTATCACACTGCTGATTGGACGAATCGGAAATCTGCCAGCTAACGTCCAGAGTGCTTTTACTATTCAGCACCAGGGAAAGGTACAGCAGAACACTTTTGTGCTCGTTTTCCATTTCAGGTCGGTGTCTAAATATGTGCTGGGCAATAAAGCTAACATAAAGTTATTGTTCAACCTTTTGAGAATATTTATAGCTGGAAAGTACTGTACATTTAAAGGCAACAGCTGTACAATACAAAACAAAGTTAAAATAATAAACGTTTTTCACTAAATGTTAAACGAAAACAGGATAAGGCATCATTTATGGATTAATATAACAACATTTTTCATGCATATTTAATTTTATGTTTGGTCTGTGCAAAAAAATATCAATTTTTATTTTGTTTATTTGATATATATAATGATATTATACACACAGAACATAATAGAGTTTTACTATGATTTACAAAATACACTAGTGTAACAATACTTTATGTACCATAAAATTGTTATATACATATTTGCATATTTAGAACAAGAATAACTTAATTAATGACATTTAAAAGACTATTTAGTATCACACTGTAGACTCAAAATACAAATTATTGTCATTTTGAATGGTACACTTTGGCTGCATTTACACTGCAGATCTTGTTTGTCAATTCCGATTTTGTCACTATATTTAATTTTTTTGACGTCCCACCTACATTATCTTTTAAAAGTGACTCATATCAGTTATTTTGCATTCACACTGCACACACAAAGATCCAATGACCCCATTCCTGTATTTAATCTGTTTACAGGGTTTCTTTTTTTTTTCATGTATATACTGTATGTATCTTACTTGACACTGCTGCCAAGCATATGGTTTGACAAGTGGATTTGTAAGTTTATGACCGAAAAGTTCTCATTAGGCCATCTTCTTTTAATCTAGGCTTCTTTGACCAGTAAGCATTTAATGTCATGTCCATGTGGTGTTAACAAAATTAAATTTAGTTTCACCCGTATTTTGATATTTTCACTAAAAGAGGACAATTGCAAATGTATTGAATGAAGATTAAATAATAAAACAAATCTACTTTGTCTGAATTACACTATTTATCTTAATGCATTCATATTCAAAACTTTTGGTAATGGCTCTTTTTTTTAAAATGCATTCATATTCATGGTGTGATTGATCTTTAGATCTGCAGCATAACTATTTTATTACACACCCTAGTAGCAAAAGAAAGTCTTATAAAAAAAGAAACTTACAGTGTCACCCCATTTACAGCTCTTTCCTCCATCCTGGCAACTATTGCATCTGCACCTGGACATCCACTGGTCTGTTCTAGAGATCCTGCACCTGTTGGAGCAAAGGATGATGGGTATGTTGCAATAGACGGAAATGGGTTGAGATTGTGCTTAAATCTGGGACTGTCCTACTAATGAGTATTTTGTCCTGGTGATTTCAAAAGGTCAGGTAGTTTACGCGCACCAGTTCGTGAACTTGACAGGAGAGACGCTCACCAACATCAGTCTTTTTGAAGACCAGGTCAACAACCTTTTCTGTGATCTCATTGGCCTGGCCATGAACAAATATAATAAGGTAAGTTTTTAAACAAACATAAAATACACAATGGTATAAAGGTTAGGAGGTACAACAATCTTTCTTTCTCTTTCTCCAGGTGAGACCAACAGAGACTCTGAACACTCATCACTATCACTGCCTCTGCACAAAGGAATTATGGATTCTGCTCATACATTTACTGGAGCACAGGAGCAAAAGCATACACACTCAGGTTAGCACACAGTCTCTGCATATTTGTGCGTGCGTGCGTGCGTGCGTGCGTGCGTGCGTGCGTGCGTGCGTGCGTGCGTGCGTGTGTGTGTGCGCGCGTGTGTGTGTGTGTGTTTGTGTTGCACAATTCTGTATTCTAACTGTACTTTTCAATCTAGTCTTTTTGGAGCTATATAAATGCCCTGCTGCAGACTGTTCTGAAGGGGACAACTTCAGGAGATCGTGACCCAGGACTCCCTGTTCACTGTAAAGACCCCGAGGGCTTCACCTGGTGGCTGCTCACACACCTGGCCCAGATTGGGATGCACAACCGGAATGGCACTGTTCAACAGGAGGTAGAGCAACACTGACCTGTATCCCATGATGAGATGTATATTTGAATGTCAAATTGATAACTTTGTGGCTGTTTCAGAAACAACTGGACGATAACTGGAGTTTTGTGATTGGGCTGCTGAAGTCTATCTGTGATCCAAAGGTGATTCATTTTTTATTTGGTTAATATGCTTTTTTTTGTTTTTCCTGGTGTTTGAGTAGCATTAGATACATTTTGTCTTTCCGAAATGTAAATACTGATAGTGTCTCATTTCAGAAAGCCGCACAGGAAGAGCAGATACGAATGGTTGTCCATTGCTGCCTTAGTCTCAGCTTGATGTGGGGTCCAAACGTCAATGCTGTCACAACGTTCTGGGAATATTACAGCAAAAATCTAGTGAGTAATTGCTGCAAGGTGAAATTTATTTTTAAAGTTCAATTGTTAATAAAATTCATATTTTTAATATTCAATTTTTTCTTAATTCATGTTAGCTCAGGTCCACGAAATAACGTTAACTGATACATATACACTTTTATCTTAAGCGACTTACAAATGAGGAAGACATCTATTGATTCATCATAAAAAGGCAGTTCCCACATCAAATGCTACTAATGCAAATCTTCTGATTTGGTTAGAAAAATAAAATCTAGAGTAGGGAGGGGTTAAGAAAATAGTTTTTTAATTAAGTGCTCACAAAAAAGATGAGTTTTTAGGTGATTTTGATCATTACCAGGGATTCTGCAGTCCTCATGGTAATGGGGAGATCACTCCATCAGTGAGAAAAAGTGCAGGAAAATTTTTCAGCCTCGCTGTGATGGTACCACAAGACCACTCACTTACTGAACAAAGGCTTATGGAGGCATCCTTTGATTTGGATAATGTACAAATTAGCATTTACATCAATTAAGTTTAATAAATACATTGTTGTTCTGAAAATATATTTTTTAATTGTATATTATGTAGTAATCTTTAGATCTCCTACTGGGATTACTAGATTCATGCTGAATCAGATAGAAGCTTTGAAAAACTAACAGACTTAAATTATATTCAATATATTGAAGAACATTTGATGTTGACTGTAATGCTTCAATTAGACCATACTTATGCTTCATCAGTGTGCAAGACACTTCAATACTACTTTAAATTCTGAAGGCTTCTCTTTCCATGTGCACACAGAACAGCTCTTTCACCGTGCCCTGGTTAGGTGTATCAGGGCTGGGCAGTATCAGCAGGACACCCCTCTGTCTGTTGCAGCAGGCTAAAAGCTGCTGTAGCCCAGCACCGGTTGGCTCCAGCTCGCACACGCAGCTCTACCGCACAGCCAACTCCTTCCATATTTTCCTACGGATTCTGGCCCTTCACCTGAGCCAGGAACATGCTGGCGGCGCCCCCTGGAGACAGATCAAGGGCAGGTGAGAATAAGCCTTGGGACTCGCACCTATTTTCAAAGTTTAGATCTTGTCACCTCTGTGTGCAGGTCTCAGATCTGTTGACAATCTGGTGGAGCTCCTGCAAGAGGCAGAAGTGGACAAAATCTGGATAATGAATTTTTCTGTCTTGACCGTGGTCAGTCGTGCAGCAAGCACAGAGGCTAATTAGCTAACGAGCATAACGGTTAATTCACCTTAACGCAGGCGTTCGGGCTTCCAACAATGGCGTGGCGGGGGCTGACTTGGCTGGCTCCAGGATCATCTCTACCTCCCCCCCACACACACACACACACGTGCCACACGAGGAGGTGTGGGCTTCGCTGATGCCACTCGGGCTTGGAGCGTGCTCGGTGGGAGGCACGGCGCATGGCGCATTAATGAGATCGGCAGGGAGCACGTTCAAGCTCCTACTCTGGGAATGAGCAGCATCTGCTCGTGGCAGGCACAAAAAAAGCTGTCCGTGATAAACAAACAAACAACCAGACAGACAGGCGAGAAACGCAAACAATATCTCGACAGCCTTCCTTCCATTTCTCTTTGGGTCGGGTCAGTCTTTAAAAGCTTGCGCCACACTTCCGTGCTCCCCGTCTATCTGTAGCGGCAACGTGGCTTGACTCCCCGCAGCCTTGCGTGATGTGTTTTTGTCCAAACATTAAACCGATGCTCAGAGGCTTGCTTGAAGTGCCGTGTGTTTGTTATGGAACCTGCAGGGTTCTGTTTGGGCCAAACAGTCAACAGTAGAAAGAAAGGGGAGAGCGGAGGGGGTCAATATTGATTTCTCCTCCTGTGCTGCAGCAAATTGAGCCGCACACGACAGTGCAGCTACCACTGTGTGCCTGAGTGTTTCTGACATTTAACATGGTCTTTTAAAGGCATTTCACTGTGGTGCCCGGAGGATCAAACAACACTCCCTCACACAGACACACACATACACACAAGCAAACTTGCATACGCTGCTCGCAGGCACACAGCTCTCCAGGAAGACTGAATGTGTGAAAGAGGTTAGCGATGAGTTGAGTACTTGGCTCAGAGTGAGAGTGTCACTTAAATTTTTTTATCCTGATGGACCCATCTCATATTTCATTGGTTTATTTAATGCTATGGAAGTATTTGTGTGGAGAAAATATTATTGGAATGGATTAAATATTGATCAATTGTGAGTTTCTATAGACAGTACGACAGTGAATGCATATTAGGTATTGCCAATTATACATTGCTGCACATTTCACAATTGTGAGGTCCTGAAAGTCTGGGGCTATTTTGAAAATCTGGTATTTAAAAAGAAATGTAAAAATTAAAGTTTTTGGAATGACTATTGTCATTCTGATTACCTAATTTATGGTACAACAACAAAGAAGACACATAGTGTGAGATACTGGTTTGCATTCATTTAATTTGACATCAATATTTATGCCTTGCAAACATAAAGTTGGCATGAAATGAAAATTCCCTTTGCAACCGAAATTGCAAAAATGAATTTTGATAGTCTTTGAGTAATATTCATTCATTCATTCATTTTCATTTCGGCTTAATCCCTTTATTAATCTGGGGTCGCCACAGCGGAATGAACCGCCAACTTATCCAGCATATGTTTTACGCAGTGGATGCCCTTCCAGCTGCAACCCATCTCTGGGAAACATCCATACACACCCATTCACACTCATACACTACGGACAATTTAGTCTACCCAATTCACCTGTACCGCATGTCTTTGGACTTGTGGGGGAAACCGGAGCACCCGGAGGAAACCCACACCAACACAGGGAGAACATGCAAACTCCACACAGAAACGCCAACTGACCTAGCCGAGGCTCGAACCAGCGACCTTCTTGCTGTGAGGCGAACGTGCTACTCGCTGCGCCACTGTGAGGCCCCTTTGAGTAATATATGAAAATGAAATGTTAAAGTACAAATCAGCTAATAATGTATAACACTTACTGAATACCATTGCTTTTCTGTAGAGTTATGTTAATTACTTCGATTAAAATAGTTAGGTTTTCTGTAATTTAGTTTTTAACTAAAGAAAGAAAGAAAACAAACAAAAGTTAAGATTTAATGAAACATTAAACAAAAGATATCAATTATGTCAGATGACATTTTTAAAAAATTCTAATTTTATTTTAAGGACACTGGCAGGTTTAGCAAGGCATAAAAAAACTGTATAAAATAAAAATATTTCATAATTTTACAATGCAAAATAGGGCCATTTTTATTAGAGCTTCAGAATTTTACACTCCATACATCAAGATCAAAATTTAATACATTTTAAGGAACTTTCTATGTTTATATAGATTATGTTTGTCCAGAAATGTTGAAATGTAATTATATGAACATTAACAAAAAATAAGAATAATAAGATAATAAAAAAATAAGATAATTGTGAATTTTTTTCATTCATATTTCCAACATTATGACCACGTCTGTCTCGTATGTCCATATAGACTCTACTCAAAGTTCCACCAGAGGCGGATGACGGAGCTCTCTGACACGGGCCTGCTGCACTTCCTGCTGCTTTTCCTAGTCCTGGCGCAGTGTGCAGAGCTGGAGGACGTGGCCAGTCGAGCGTGCGACTTACTGGCCATGCTGCCCACCAACTCCACGCCCCCAGCCCTGCGCGCGCTGCAGTGGAGGGGCCAGCTGGCTCTTGTGCTGCTGTATTTGGAGAAGGGACTGGATGTTGGCGCGTTGGCGGAGCAGTTGGCCGTCTACTTCAGCCAAGTGGCCCGCGAGTTCTACCTGAAGACCACCGAGCCTTCACGCAAGCTAGCTCTCTGGGCGCCACTTAGCTCATACCTGGAAGGGGTGAGCGAGGTGTTTGAGACGAGTCCTAATCTTACCCTGTCAGAGGAGAGACTTCTGAACGAGGGCTTTGGACTCCTGCTGCCTGCCTGCCGCCAGTCCGAGCTCAGCTCTGCTTTGGGCTTCCTGCAGACAGTGCTGGCGCAATTACGGTGAGAGTACACACACACACACACACACACACACACACACACACACACACACACACACTTTACTCTTAGACGTGGCAGTTCCTCGAACACACAAATACACGGTGATCCCAAAGGCTTATACATATGGCACCCTGGCCCCTGCACAGCTCAAATCTCTCCCCTGCATCCCTCATATGTTGACAATGGCTTGATTGTGCAGTAGTTACAACGTAACATGGAGATAAGCTTATCCATTGTACGCAGAGGTCCTCGTGCATCTCTAGGGGCCTGTGGCACTCGGGTCAGCCCGTACAGGTGCTGGAAGAGAGCTGTGTTGAGTTTCTGCCCATGGGTCCGGTTCTGGCTGTAGACAGTTGAGTGTGGACTGAACTGAAGGGAGGGACGAGTTCATGGCAGGGACACTGGTGTGCCTTACATGGCTGACGTGGTCAAAGGTGGCTAGGGTGCGATCGAGTAAGGTGTCCAACTTTGTGAGTGTCCATACACACACTCACATACACAGTCCTCCAAGGTAAAGAATCCAATGCTTAAGTGTCCACTCCTCTCATTTTACCCATCTATCTCTGAATCAGTTTAATGCTACTAATTCCCACAATTGCCAGGCAGGATCTCAGGGTGGGAGGCCACTCATTTGCACATTAATGGGTGATAAAACCAAGTTTTTCCTGAACTGGCTCACATTGGCACCAAGATCCCGCTGACCCAGTTTAAAGGGACGGAGCGCTCTTCAACGTGTCTTTACAAATTACTCTTAATTTCACCACGGTTCTGTTGTATCGTTTTTATTAATGCGTTTTCACTGACACAATTAACGCGATATTATGTGGTCTGGTAAATTGAACCCTGGCTTCATTATGGCTCTTAGAATGGAGGCAGTGTGTGCAAGCCTTACGTGAATTAGCCAGCACGCGGATATGGGGCGATGTAAGGCAGACTGTAACTGACGGATGATTCACGCAGATAACACAGGCCAGGCTCTAGTCACGCTCTAATTCTCCTCATCGCATTCCCGGCCACGATCCTCTGTGTGTGTGGGCAGTGAGATCGCAATGGTGACCCCTGCAGCACGGTGGCGCCTTTGCCAAGTGACTAATCGAGTTCTCGCCAATCGATTAATCTGGTTCCTCCCCGCTGCGCTTTCGCCGTGCACCCCTTCTCCCCTCAGGAGTACGGAGAGCGCAGTGACACTGAGGCCAAGAAGGGAGGTGGTGAGCATTATCACCGTTTCTCTCTGTTTCTGCTCAACACAGCAGGGGCTATTTGTCAAACTCATGTAAGAACACAAACCAGTTTTAACTTGGTTTAAAAAAACAAACAAAGTTGCCTTTTAAAAAATGCATGAATTGTAGTGTATTGTGAGGTTTTCTTTTTTTATTGAACCAGCAGGGTTAAGTTACCTAACAGCCATGAATTATGATTTGCTACTTGGTATTAATTTGCTAGAATAACAAAAACATTAGATAAGGATGTTACTTTGAGACGTATACAGTCAAAACAAAACTGATGCTTATGGCTCCTAACTATATATTTAAGTCTTGAGAATGTGCAAGAAACTGGAAATATTGTTTACAACTGAGCGGGAGGAAGGATGTTTTTTATTGTTGTTAATCAAAATTGTACTGAGGTGTGCTAATCCTGCATGCTGCATCCAATGTGTAGATGGGCTAAAAGCTAACACACAACATTAATTGTACAGAAACAATCAAATCTCTTGTATATCACGATATTTGAGTGCCTTAAATCTTAAAGACTCTACGAAATTCTTTGACAAATGTTTGCGTCGACATATTTACTATTGAAATGTAAACATAAATCTCTTCATCTGCTTTTCGTTGCACACTACCATACAGATTAAGCTCAAACCTAATAAAAACTTTGATTTCTTTGTGTCCATCCCCATTCCACTTAAGTACACCTCCTTACAGTTTTGAAAGGCATATTAGCTGATACCATAACACATGCCTGGTCATAAATAACTACCATTTCTTAATGTCACAGTGAAGGGCGTGCTCCTCTATCAGCAGGGTGTGTATTGAGCGATAGCGAGATATCACAGCTTACGCTCTATGTCAGATGGCGTGCTCATGATGCTTATCTGTCTGTGTGATTCTGTGTGTCAGTTTACACGAGGGCGCCCGGCATGATCGTGTAAGTCGCTGTGTGTACGTTCTAGAGGTGTGTGTTCAGAATCTGTGCTGCAGTCCGGGGAGAGATTAAACGAGTGTTCAGATGGTTTGGGGTGTGTGCGTGTAAGACGCCGCAGTGAGGGGATTAAGTGGGGTCTCTGACGATGTCTTGAACAATGAGGGTTGATGGGTGTGAAAGGCCCATTCCGCCGCGGTAACGAAGCTAATGAATTCACTCTCTAATCGATTGTCTCAGCTCTCCCTGGATTAGATGCAACCTTGCTGGAAGGCGCGAAGGTGTGTGCATGCGAGCGCGCACGTGACGCTCGCCCCGGCCCTTTCCCTGGCGCTCTCGCTTTCATCGCTGAGAATGACAGGACAGGAGGATCATCTCCAGTCTAAATGAGATTACAGCCCCTTCAGCTGCTTATCTGAGCTAATGCCAGCCGCTGCAGAGCCAGACTCATGCTCTCAGCCTCCCATTCAGACCCAAACGCACAGCTACTGCATGGCCATGGAAGAGCCGCTTGCGCTTGCCCCACACCAGCACACAGCTAATCCCTCTGTCCAGAGAGATGAGGAGAATCTGCAGCCAAAGAGAGGGCAGAGGGGGCTGAGATAATGCAAACAGGGAGAAAAGCAGCAGTCAAATTTAAGAAAGCAAAAGAGAATGGGAGAATGAATCTGAAAAGATCAACTCAAGAAATTTTGTCAAGTTGACTTAATTTAGGAAGAAAAGGATGATTTATTTATTTATTTAATTATTTTTTTGATAGGTCGAAACTGAAGCTTCCCACACTTTTAGTTTTTTGTTTGCCAAAAATGACCAATGATGAAGTATGATGACACAATGCTGCTATTGAGCAAGTTTTTGCAAGACCAGACTTTTTGATCAAAACATCTTTGTTTTACATTGTATATATATTTGATGTGCAGCCCGGTGGTGCAATGGGTAGCGCTGTCGCCTCATAGCAAGAAGGTCGCTGGTTCAAGCCTCGGCTGGGTCAGTTGGCATTTCTGTGTGGAGTTTGCATGTTCTCCCGGTGTCCGTGTGGGTGCTCTGGTTTCCCCCAGAGTCCAAAGACATGCGCTATAGGTGAATTGGGTAAGCTAAATTGTCCGTAGTGAATGAGAGTGTATGGGTGTTTCCCAGTGATGGGTTGCAGCTGGAAGAAAATCCGCTGCATAGAACATATGCTGGATAAATTGGCGCTTCATTCTGCTGTGGTGACCCCAGATTAATAAAGGGACTCAGCCGAACATAAAATAAATGAATGAATATATTTGATGTGTATAAATAATTGTAATTATTTATATAATATGAATACACCACAGTTTAGGTCTTTGATGTCAGAAATCTTATTTTAAATAAATACTTTCAAAAATATATTTTTAAGAATAACAGTAAATTAAAACAATAATATTTTTTTTAAAGGATCTATATTTCAAATATATAATAAACATGATCATATTTAGAATGTTTATATCCTGTGATTTATATTATAGAAATACTTTCAAAAATAGAGATAAATAAATGCTGTTGTTACAAATCTTCTTTTGATCAAAGAATCCTAAAAAAAATGTTTCCACCTTGTTTCTTGAACAACAAATCAGGGAATCAGAATTATTTTTAAAGACTAATTCTAGGAACAATAATACAATTTCACAGTAATTAATTTGTTTTTACTGAATAAATGCAATCTTGATTAGTACATGATCCTTTTTAAAATCATACCCTGAATTTTTAAATTGCATTGTAGATTCTTACATTTATGTATTTAACCCCTTTCAATTCATTATAAATATTTATTCAAGGTATCCAACACATAATTTACCACTTTTTTTGTTTCTCTGAGAGATTAGTTCACAAGCATGATAGCTGAGAAATTGCAAGTCTTGATGTGTGTGTCTGGCATTAATGTGTTTCTCTGTCTGTCTCTTTAGGAGAGTTCACCAGCGCTGTGGCCAGCCGTCTCACTCTGTAGACTCTCCCAGCTGGGCTCCTCTCCCCAGCGTGGCTAAAGAGCGCCACCAAGCGGTAGCAGCAGCACTCTGGTCCCACTTCTTTCCCTTCCTGTGCAGCATGAGGCTTTCCCAGACCCCCCCGCCACAGCTCGCGGACGCCGCAGCAGGTCAGGGAAACAGAGAAAATGAACTCTTGTTCTCTCAGGGGCTCTCTTTGCATGGCTGGCTTTTCTCTGTGAGTTCTGCCTCAAAAGAGCTGAATAGAAGGGAATTGTCTTCATGTGCAGCCGTTCTGATGCACACATACAGAATAACTCATCAGTTTGTTTTTTGGGGGTAGTTTGATTGATTTTGGCGAGTGAATATTATGACCTGCTGACTGCTGACTTTGTACTTGAAGTACAGTTCTTTTCAATGGGAGAAATTCAATTCAATTTTATTTCTATAGCGCTTAAGATTGTGTTTTCCTCAAGGTCCTCGGAGGGTTGGCATCATCACTTCAAGAGAAATATGAGACAATGTTGAATCTAACAGTTTTTTTTTGCTATTAGGCTTCACGCTGTTGGCATTAGACATGCCTGGCTCTGCCCCTCAAAACCTACAGCCCCACCCCATCCAGTCCATTATGCAGAGTTTTGCCTGGGACGAGATGCTCCACTCCCTGCTGGTAACCCACTATCTAAATCACCTGCTGCAAAATGGGTCAGTGTCTTTTCTCTGTTTCCTCTTTCATGCAGTGTGTAGTTGGATTGACTCATCTTGTGTCTCACAGAGAACTGGTCAGTTGGGTCAGTTCTGGCCCAGGCTCAGGTTTGGCCCAAGCTTTGTGTGTGCGTGCCTGGATCCGCTGTGTCCTACAACAGTACCTCCACAAAAGCCCAGATGCTCCAGATACAAGAGCAGGTACAAAGATCTCATCAGGTCATAGCAGGCCTGGATGGCATGCAGTTTATATCATAATTAACAGAAGAAGTTAAATTCTTAGGTCAAATTTGGGTAAAAATAACCAGATTTATAAAGAATTTGAACAGTGAAACTTTGGCAATGCTGTATTTTACAAATTCCCTCTAATTGAAAATCAGTAGCTTTATTTACAACCTCCACAGGCAATTATTTTGGCCAAACAAGACCAAGTCAGCTCTACTTGGATTGGAAAATACTGAATTCTCAGAAACTGCTTGCTTGATTAATTTATACTTTCTTCACATTGATCAATTAACTTCATTGAACTGATTAAGTTATTTGACTTACTTTCTAACTACGGAATTCTAACTTTAGGTTTGTCAGTTGTTTTGTTCTTGTAAATAACAAGAAAATGAGTTTTTCCATTTTGTTTGGATTATCCTTTACCCTAAGTTGCTCACAAATGATGCCAAATCAGTATTCTTCAAATGATTTGGGTGTGTCAGAGTGAGCAGCTGTGGTATTGTGTGTACAGGCAGAAATCTGGATGAACAGTTGGCCGAGTTAACCAGACAGGTCTTCCGGCTTCCAGAAGTGGAGTTTGTGCTGCAGAGAGCAGGCCTGCAGTCTGCTGCTGTCAAAGACCCCAAAGCTGCAATGGCAGTGTTCCTCAAGGTACAGTCTCAAACCACAAGCTCTAATGTATAAGCCTTGCTGTATTTCACCATGTAAACATTGTGTTTGTTTTTTTTTAATCAGGCTGTTGGCAGATCCTACTGTGAGCTCCAACTCCTTTCTGAGCGTTCTTCAGCTGTGTCTCGAGCACTGGAGTATGTAGGAGACATCCTCAAATACATCAAGCCTTACCTGCAGAACAAGAGCCGGGAGGGCCTACACCTGGCATACTGGATCATAGGTCAGTGTCTTTTGACGTGTAATTTTATGTCATTTTTCACTTTTAAATGCATGTTAAAACAGAAATACATGGGTTTGCCTCTTTTAAAGAAAGTCAGTTTACATGGCAGCCATATTTCCAATGCCTCCATATCCATGTCCTCTTTACTGGAATGGGGAAAATCCTAAAATCTCAACAAATTGAGAGTCTTTGGAAATTTAGAGTGGAAAGTCAATGTCCCTCTAAAAACAGACTATGCCTAAAGCAAATTCTTGAATGTATTTTTAAGACTCTATGCTGTGAAAATGGCATACTTTTGAAAAGTGTTTAGTAAGCACTTTTTGTCACAGTTATGCTAGATGTGGAATCATAGTGGCTTATCTGTTGGCTGACCATTAAAGAGCATGAAACAAATCTCCCAAAAATCAAGTAGAATTCAAGCAATCAGATTATGACTTCTAAACTTCTGAAGCATTTACCATTTTTACATAAACATGCATCTTAGGACACAGCCACATTGCGCTTTGTTTTAGCTCTCATGAGTATTTCGTACATCTCAAATCTGTGGTGGCGAACAGCATATAAACTTTACTATAAACTTATTGTGATTACATTTTTCAGGCTGTTTGGTCAAGCACTGGAGCCACCTGTTGGCCACCTCTAAAGCCCAGCAGCTGCTCTTCCGCATTGTAGATGTACTTTTACTGCCCCACGCGCTCCTCCAACAGGACACTGCAGCACACACTCAAATGCTGTCAGCCCTCAAAGAGAGTCTGCCTATGTACCTGCAGGTTAACACACCTCCAAATCCAATACTCACTTTATACTTAATCTTTCTTGAAATCCTGAGGTCTTTGTTAATTTCAGTATACATGTGTGATCTTAACAGAGATTGTGTTGGCATCTCTAGGGCTTGTCCGTGGCAGTGAGCCTGTCTCATTCTCAGGGGGCATACCTGAAGCAGCAGCAGCACAGTGTCATTTCACAGTACCTGAGCCGCTTCCTCCCAGCCACACCCTCTACTGGAGCAGTGGTCAATCATCCTGTCCTGCTGGCGGCCTGTGAATCAACACCCAGTCCGCAGGGCGAAAGACTCAGGAGGAGCATTCTGCATGTGCTGAGGTGCAAGTCTGTCCTCTTTATTTTTAACATTATTTCATATTTAATGTGCAGACAGCAATGTAGATTTGCACATAGCCTTGAGAAACAGATGTCCAGATTTTCAGAAATAAATTCTGTTTTTGTTTCTGCAGAGAGAACTTCCTCCAGTTTAAAGGTCTCGCTCCTCCTCCACGACTTGCTGCCGTTCTCTGTTTTCTGTTGGAGCTCCTGAAGAGGAACAGTGACAGAGATCCTGCCCTGCTTACAATACCCCTTCCTTCAGTGCTGCGCTGTTTAATGCTGGTGAATGAACCACAAGGTAGGCAGGGGACATGCCATATGAAGTTCACATAATGTTTTTGTAAAGTGTGCTCATAAGCTGAAAAAAAAGTCTCTGAAAGTGATTCTAGTACTATAATTCTTCCTGTAAAATGTTATTGGTATATGTTATCTTTTTGGAATCACTACAGTTTTTATGTTTTTAAAAAGAAAATATCACTAATTTTTATCAAGACTGCATTTCCTCAAATATGTTAATTCTGTGCTGTATTTATATAAATTATTTATTTTAGTGTAACGGGAAAACAGTTATGTTGCTGTTGTTTGAGCTATTTAATGCAACAAAGAAAAAAGCAAAACAATTACCGACCCTAAACTATTGAATGGCAGTATAGTTAAAATATGGACTCCTAGTTGACAGTGATATTTAAAATGGTATATTTAGAATTTTACTTGGCACAAACTGTTCTTACTCTAGTTATAATAAATGATGGTGCTGTTTGTATTATTCCCTAACATAGTGTGGGGGGAAAATAAAAATATAACCAAAAACATTTTATTTTACTTCATTCATATAGTAAATTAAAAACAAACTAAATATTAAATTGTATAATATTTAATCTGCACGTTTTGGAAGTTAGACCCATGAAGACCTGTAGTTTGCACCAGCCAGCGACTAAATGGTAACACAGTCATGTAGTATAAAAGCTTGAATTTTTTTTTTACCAAAATGCTAAAAATACTATAATTGAAACATCGCTAAAACATTAATTAAAGAAATAATCATTAATAAACACTTACTAGCTATTAGTTCAATTGGATTATATTTCATTGTTTTTACTCAAATGCCTGTTGTGTTCTTCCTCAGTAAAGAGGCTGAGCTCGGAGGTTACGCAGCTCATTGTGGAGAGGTGCACGGCTGCGGTCGGAGAACAGCCATGTGAACACACTACTACACTTCTACGGTAATGAACCCACACTACTTTTAGTCGCTTTAGAGTCTGTACTCGCTCTCATTCAAACTTACCTGCTTTCCCAGGGCCTTTGTGGATGAGAATGAAGGCGTATATGACCAGCAAGTGTATAATGTTCTAGAAGTTGTAGCCGTCCTTCACCCCTTCACAGTGGCGGCTCTTATTCCCTTTCTGACACTGAGCCTGAGAAAGACAGAGTGCAAGAGAGGTCTGGGAAAGAATACCTCACTCAGGTAGGCCAACAGTAAACCTAGATGTCAGCTGAGAACTAAGAAGAAACCCAGTGCTAAAACCAGCGCTATCCATTAGCATTCCCATTTGCTTTCTACTATGCATCCATTTCTACTCAAAAATTCTTGTTTTTTTAGGAATGGCTATAGGAGGTTGCTGGCCTTGCTTGGAGACGGTGGGCAGGCAGAGATGATTAGTTTAGAAGAAGACTGACTTCAGTGCCTGCATCAACTCTCAATCCTCTGATGTAAACAGTGTACATGATGTAGACTTGATTGTGTGTGGAATTGTGAATAAACTTTGTTTGAATACCCATGTGTTCTGTGCCTTACTATCAGACATCTGTCTTGGTAACGCAGGGCTTTAGTTAGGATGCTGCTCAGTCACTGCATATGGGTAATTAAATGCATCAAATAAAGTGTTTTTACATGTGTTGTTCTGACAGAGAGAAATAAAATCTCTTTTTTAAAATACTTATATGCAGTGTTTGAGACTATTCACTGCTTTTGAAAATAAGGAACATTAGTAGGGACTCGCATAAAGGGCCCAAAATATAACTTTGGGTTAACCTAGTGTTTAACTACTATAGTAGTTATATATCAGAGTATTGTCTTAATCATATTAAAATCAGATTATTGGCGTCCATGTGAACATACTCAACATTGAGTATGTTTACATGGACGCCAATAATCCGATTTTAGACAATACTCTGACAATACTCTGATTAAGAGTCTACCATGTAAACGTCGATTAATCCGATTAAGGTCATAATCAAACTAAACAGAAATTGAATTAAGACGTGGAGTATGCTGTTTTTAGTCACATTATTGAAGTGCTGCACAGACATGTAAACACTGTAATCAAACTTACCGTCATGTAGGATTTGTTGGTGCTTTTTGTGACAGGATAGTCTCCACACACGGCTGTCTGACCCAACATTATGTAGCTGCACCTGCCGAGTCAGTGAAGAACCACAGACACACACATCGCGAAATGCGGAGGGTTTTTTTACTTATTTCATACGCTCATCCAATACCTCAGTTTGTCACGCGGGGGCATAAATAGTGTTCCTGAGTGAAAGTGAAACTGCTGGACTGCAGTTAGTCAAAAAATAAATTATGAAACACCCGAAATTACATGAAACTCCGGAGGAAACGTGGATAGCGAGGTGACGCAATGACGTTAATCGAATTATGTGTTATAACATGTAAAACGAGATCATGAAAGGAACATTCATTCATTCATTCATTCATTTTCATTTCGGCTTTGTCCCTTTATTAATCTGGGGTAACCACAGCGGAATGAACCACCAACTTATCCAGCATATGTTTTACGCAGCGGATGCCCTTCCAGCTGCAACCTATCTCTGGGAAATGAAAGGAACATTTAAAAAGCAATTCATGCAAACACCTTAATCATTTTATTGTCTTATTCAGATTAAGGCAAATAATTCTATTACTGATGTCCATGTAAACGTAGTCATTGTCAGTTATTAGTCCCAGATTAGTGAGCCATACTGTACACCTTTTTCTGAAAATAATTTACCGATGGCTACTGTAAATTCATCAATTAACATTCGTAAGTTATTCATTTTCACATCAAAGGACTACCAGCAGGTTGGAAATTAAAGTTGTTTAGGTGGAAATTCTTTAAGAGAAGTCTAAAATTATTTAAATTCAGAAAATTACCTTGAATGGGCTGTTTGTATGGCTTTTAATATTGAACATATACTGTGTAGTTAAGCAATATAACACAAGGAAGAGTGTTCATATGTTAAATATGAAGAAAAGTTCAATGTAAACAAGACTTACATCATAGACACAAAAGGTTTTTGTTCTATTTCACAGAGAATTGCTCCAAGGCTAATCCACAATAAAACGTGTGTTCGAGCAGTGTTTGTTTTTTTCATAAATGAATCGCCATGTTGAAATGATCTGTTGATTCAGTTACCATTAATACATTTAATCAAAATCTGAATCAAAATATTTAATAACTACCTACTGGCCCTTTATCCCATGTTAAAAACACTTAATATATCTATATAAGAGGGCAGTACGGTGGCTCAGTGGTTAGCACTGTTGCCTCACAGCAAGAAGGTTGCTGGTTCGAGTCATGGCTGGGTCAGTTGGCGTTTCTGTGTGGAGTTTGCATGTTCTCCCCGTGTTGACTTGGGTTTCCTCCGGGTGCTCCGGTTTCCTCCACAATCCAAAGACATGCGCTATAGGTGAATTGAATAAGCTAAATTGGCCGTAGTGTATGTGAGTGAAGGTGAGAGTGTACGGGTGTTTCCCAGTGCTGAAAAGGCTGGAAGGGCATCCGCTGTCTAAAACATATGCTGGATAAGTTGGCAGTTCATTCTGCTGTGGCGATCCCTGATGAATAAAGGGACTAAGCTTAAGGAAAATTAATGAATGAATATCTATAAATTTTTTATAACATCCATAAATGTTTAAAAGAGGAACTTGTTAATGGATCAAACTACACTGACTGGTCATATCGCAAGCTCTTAATGATGATGATACCATTTTGTCTTTTTGCCCTTAATTCAAAAAGAAAAGACTTTAGCTCAGAGAAACTTAAAATAGGCCTCACAGTGGCGCAGTGGATAGCACATTTGCCTCACAGCAAGAAGGTTGCTGGTTCGAGCCTCAGCTGGGTCAGTTTCTGGGGCGTTTCTGTGTGGAGTTTGCATGTTCTCCCTGTGTTGGCGTGGGTTTCCTCCGGGTGCTCCGGTTTCCCCCACAAGTCCAAAGACATGCGGTACAGGTGAATTGGGTAGGCTAAATTGTCCGTAGTGTGTGAGTGTGAATGGGTGTGTATGGATGTTTCCCAGAGATGGGTTGCAGCTGGAAGGGCATCCGCTGCGTAAAACATATGCTGGATAAGTTGGCGGTTCATTCCGCTGTGGCGACCCCGGATTAATAAAGGGACTAGGCTGAAATGAAAATGAATGAATGAATGAAACTTAAAATAGGCATATACATTTTTTAAAAGACACTGCGATCCATGGAATAAAGGTCTCAAATTGTTGCAAAATATTTACCCAGTCACAGTGATGAATGTTCTGGACAGAGGCTACAATAAGATGTCACAATTATGGTCCACCGGTATCACTTCTGGACAGTCCACTCATCTGACAACTGAACAGACTAGTAATCAAAATCAGTCATGAACCCACAAATATGACACCTATGGCTCCCTCAATCACCTACGCACCAAACCTTTCCTTTAACTATTCATACTGTTTGCAATCTCCATGCAATTCTGGGCACAAATTGCCTAGAGCCTCTCATCACTCTCTACCTCATACCCTTCTTTTCCCTCCCTCTCCTCCATCCCAATCATTCCTTCCATTTCCATCTCCATCTCCCGGTCCTCTCGCAGCTCGGCCCACAGTGGCACAGGCATCACACTTCATTAGAGCAGAGCCATCAAATGAGCCGCGCTGTCTGTCGCTCTCAGACTCTCACCTCCGACACGACGCTGAGCTAATGAGAGACTAACTGTTTTATCCGGTTTAACAGCGACAAGGTACGTCACTAACCCGGTTTAAACGTCCAAATAGACTAATTGTTTTAGGTGGTACATATTAGCTGTGTTCAAAATTTTGTGAGTGAGGCGTCCACTCATAACAAACCATAAATCAAACCAACCAGCTTGAGAATCACGACATTAATTTTTAAAAGCGTGTATCAAAATGGGTCAGTAAATAAGCTTAAGGTTTGAGTGTGGGTACTTACCAGATTTAGAAGCAGTGTGAAGTTAAAGAAATATGAAACTATTGTAGTTAATTGTTTTTACTAAAAGCGTTCAATTTAAAAATGCAAGGTAAAAAGGTTTTGTTTAAACAGACTCCATTTTATCAGTTGGTCACCAAAGTGGGTGGTGCTAAATACGTGTTTGCTCTTTAAATACGTTTACGCTCTTTGCTCAATGTGACTCTTTGATTGGTGTATTTTTCTGTAAAATGTCATGGGCAATGTAGTTTTTCTAAATGAATTGGAACATTAACCCTACTGTTGTCTATAAACAAATTACCGGTTTGTAAACATTCAGGATGCGCGCGCATCGAGGTTGCAGAAAAAAAACAGGGAGCGCTAGAATTTACAGTGAGGAAACGACATCCGATCCAGAGTTTGTTGTTTTATTTGAGATGTTATATTGATTACATATAATATATATTATTTACATAATGCTTTCAGTGTATTATAACAGCTTGTCACCCAGTGATGAGCACAGTTATTCGGCAAAATTAACGTTAAAGTGAGCGGCGTTCGTCTGACAGGTCCATTTGCGATAGCACCCTCCCAATGGATATTGGACAAGATGAAATGGCCAAGCATCCAGCCCGAAATATACAACTATCTCACTGAAACTCCATGTGATTTTACAAGAGAGAAGTTAAAGGCCTACAAGTCTTTGGATGCCTACAATTTTGTTCTGTGTGGTCATGTACAAGAAATAATGTCCCATGATTACCAGATTCAAAACTTTGTAGTGCTAAAAACCGAGGTTCTGCCTAGCCAAAGACAAGGAAAGGATACGGCCAGGGTAATCATCAAGGCCAGGGTAATCATCAAGCAAAACAACTGCATTCTGACAGCGAACTGCAGCTGTACGGCAGGGTATGTGAACTTACATTTGTACATTTCATTCTAAGCATTCAGTGTCCGCAGTTTAATTAACCATATTTAACTGTTTTTGCTCAAATCATTGCTGCTATCAAAAACGAGTAATGTGTGTGATTCAGCTTAGCGTGAATTTACCTGATATAAAATGAGAACTGCAGAGTCGAGCATTTTTAATTAGGTCCTAACTCCATTCAGCTCTTCTGATGGCTGTTAGCCAAAGACGTCTGCGGTTGACATTAAAAGCAGTGTGGTGTACAGTAAAAGTTAAGTTTTCTATATTTGGACTTTCGATTTTGGCATCCTACCGCACAACACGACATGTTTTCTATTGCAATCGGTCTTTTTTGCAACCGGTATAGACGGTTGAACCCGTGTGACGTCATGTGCGACGTAGGTTGGTAATTCCCCTACAGTCGTGTTTGTGGTGTTAAAATGGTTTTACAGCTGGTTGTGTCTAGTATGATTCACTTTTTGTAATGCTGGGGTCATTTTAGAAAAAGTCCAGATAAAAAAAAAAATACACTGTTTAGGTTTTTTTTCCTTCTGTGCCTGTGTCATTTTTTACCCTTAGATCAACAGGAGGGTTAAATACATACACAGCTTTTAAAGATAAGTTGAATTTATGGTAACATATGGGTTTAATAAAAGCATACAATCAACTATAAATCTCACAATAGTTCTGTCTTTAATGTTTTATCACATCTCTGAAAAATGAGGGTTGGAGGGGATTTATATCCCTAATTAGATATTGCACTCTACTTACAGCCTGTAAAAGAAATAAGTTTTACAATACTGTTTGATATCAAATAAATTAATGAGTTTTTTCTGGCATTGTGTTTTCTACATGCTTTTGATTGTAGAATGTAAAGTATTATCTAGGTGAGCAGCTTAATTCTTGGTTCCCAGAAAAGAAAAAAAATAGCATTTTTGGATTGACATGGAGAATTCTAGACGACAAGAGCCATCATTTTGACATTGTTAAATAATAATAATATAGTAAATAGTGGCGCAGTGGGTAGCACAATTGCCTCACAGCAAGAAGGTCGCTGGTTCGAGCCCCGGCTGGGTCAGTTGGCATTTCTGTGTGGAGTTTACATGTTCCGGAGTGCTCCGGTTTCCCCCACAATTCCAAAGACATGCGGTACAGGTGAATTGGGTAAGCTAAATTATCCGTAGTGAATGAGTGTGCATGGATGTTTCCCAGAGGAAGGGCATCCGCTGCGTAAAACATATGCTGGATAAGTTGCCGGTTTATTCCGCTGTGGCGACCCCAGATTAATAAAGGGACTAAGCCGAAAAGAAAATGAATGAATAGTAAATAGTTACAATGACAATTACATTAGCTCTTGTTGAATGAAACTTAACCAGAACATCTCAGTGATACCCATGAATGAAACATTATTTATAGCTATATTGTTCAAACTGGTACACATTCACAATTCTTCTAAATATTTTCAAGTGATTTTCAAATGAACTGTATCCGGTAATCACAAACAACTGAAAAGCAAGTAGGGTGAAAATCCTGTAAATAGGTTTGTGTACAATAAATCACTGATTCAAGAACTCACATATGTCAGTCATTACAGCAATACTGCATAATTTCTTTATTTATTAGAGGCATTGTGTAAAAAAGGAGTGCCCTTACATGTTTTCTCATGGAATGAGCAGTGTCTGGATGAAGAACAGTCAAGATGCCTGCTGTTGACGCAGACTGTAAAGATGCCAAGTATGCATTTATGGTCATACACATTCAGTAAACAACTGTACGGTCTTCATCCTGAGTTTTGATAGAAAGTACAGTTTGTCACAGGTTGAAAAATGAAACACACTGAGACCAACATGATAAAGCTGAAGAACATTAAAGTCAGAATGGAGAGATGATTGACTCTTAAAATATCTATGAGTACAGGTCCTTGACGTGCTGCCTGTTCACAATGCTGCTTTAACATTTTGATGATTTATCACTAAATAACGGTTTATTGAGTAAAAATCCAGTGCAAGTTATAAACAACCTTTTGAACGTCCAGTCTTGTGAACATGACGGACAGCAGGTTCATGCCGTCAAGTGTACAATTTGGGACTGAGCCATAAAGTCGCTCTTAATCATTTTTACAGATTTATGAGCTTAAACTGAATTAGCATGGTGCAGCAGCACATCCAGATCGAAAACGCATAAAACGCCAGTGAAGCTTGACAATAAACAACTCTTGAACTTCTTTTGAAGGTTTCCACAACCATCAGAACACTTCATACTGGATCTGCATGATCAGTGTATGATCAACAACGACTCCACTTTATCCACCAGTCCCGATTTGTAGGAGAACAATAGGCCCTCACATTATTCCACAGTTTTTTTAGTGTGTTTGTCCTCGATGAGTTATGAGTGGAGATGTTAGAGAGCTCCTATCCGGTGGTGTGGCACTTGTAGGGTCTGTAGGTTGGGGCAGGTGAAGTACGGCGCAGGCAAGAAACACGTCGCCACTCCATTGGAAGCGAATGGGAGCGTCGGCCCGTAAAAAACCTCCTCTTTACCCTTGGTGCTCACGTCTAGCACCTGTCAAACAGACAAATGATAGCATCTCACCGTTAATTATCCATCATGTCATTCAAACGTATGCGCCATTCAAGCCTGCTCACCTGAATGCAGGCAAGGGGTTCATTTGTCCAGATCGAATAGCCACCAACCACATAGATTCTGTCATCATGGACGGAGACTCCTGCCTCATTTTGACCTATAAAGGAAAGTGTAAGGAACACTACTCTTACAAATAGCCATGGTCTATTCACATCCTTTTAATGGAGTTCTATTACAAATCCTTACAGTTTGTGAAAAATGTTAATACTTTCATTGTATCTACAACAAATTATTTTCATCAGATGCTTTTGGTTTTTGGAAAGTTTCATAGGGGCGACACGGTGGCTCAGTGGTTAGCACTTGCACCTCACAGCAAGAAGAGTCCCGGCTGGGTCAGTTGGCATTTCTGTGTGGAGTCAATAAGCTAAATTGGCTGTAGTGTATGTGTGTGAATGTGAGAGTGTATGGATGTTTTCCAGTACTGGTTTCTGCTGGAAGGGCATCTGCTGTGTAAAACATATGCTGGATAAGTTGGCGATTCATTCCACTGTGGCAACCCCTAATGAATAAAAGGACTAAGCCAAAGGAAATGAATAAAAGTCTCATACTCACCGATTCATTCATTCATTTATTTTATTTTCTGCTTAGTCCCTTTAGGGATAGTTCATCCAAAAATGAAAAATCTGTCATAATTTATTCATCCTTGAAAGAAAAGGTGAACTATCCCTTTAAATAGAGCCTTTTATTCATTTTCTTTTCCGCTTAGTCCGTTTGTTAATCAGGGGTCACAACAGTGGAATGAACCGCCAACTTATCCAGCATATGTTTTTACGCAGCGGATGCCCTTCCAGCTGCAACCCATCACTGGGAAACACCCATACACTCCCATTCACACACATACACTAGACAATTTAGCTTACCCAATTCATCTATAGCGCATGTCTTTGGACTGTGGGGGAAACCGGAGCACCCGGAGGAAACCCACGCGAACACGGGGAGAAAATGCAAACTCCACACAGAAATGCCAACTGAACTGAGCCAGCCGAGGCTCGAACCAGCGACCTTCTTGCTGTGAGGCAACAGCGATACTCACCGATGAAAAAAATAAAATATTGTGAAATACTTATACAATTTAAAATAAGTGTTTCTATGTCCAGAGCCAACATTTTTGATCATTTTCACAACTTTCCTGCCCCTTAGAATATTTTGTTTATGAATATTTGAAAATACATTATATTGTAAGAACAGAACCTTGAATGTGGGCAAGTGTCATAAAAATAAATAAATAAATAAATAAAAAAATATTAATGCTATTAAAGTTGAATTTAAGAGAAAAATATTAATAAAAAATGTAAAATATTAATTTAAAAAAGTACAAATTTAAGTTAAGAACACAAAATATTGACACTGTACAGGAAATGCGTAACCATTTTGTACAAATGGCAAGCTACTCTGAAATACCATTTAAATACCATGATGTTTAAATCAGTAAATACCATATTAATAATCTCACCAGTAGCAATTATACAATATAAATTGTCTTCAAAATCTAAGGTTAAAGTGTACTGCAAGAAAAGGTGAATAATCCTATCTATCACATGGATAGAATGTGTGTGTGTGTGTGTGTGTGTGTGTGTGTGTGTGTGTGTGTGTGTTGACCTGTGAGGAGACTGAAGGTACAGCGGGTCCACTGGTCCATGTCTATGTCATAAGAGTCGATGTGTCTGACCAGAATTCGGTCATTGTTATAGTCCAGATCGTTCCCACCAAGCACATACAGCTGCCTTTTTACTGCCGCCATTACATGGTACACCCTCCTCTGCAACATGGGACTACGGGCTAACCACTTATTCTATGAAAAAAAAACAAATACTTTTAATCATTAAAAAAAATCAATTAATAAAATAAAACTATATCACCAAATACATTCAAATTAAAATGAAATGTCAAAGATTTAACACATTTCTTTTGCACGTGTATGCATTTATTTGCAAGAGGTGTGTGTGTGCGTGTGTGTGTGTGTGTGTGTGTGTGTAGGCAAAGATTGCACGAGCAGTGGTGAGTGAGAGTGTGAATATACACGTGTGTGTTTGGCGACCATCTGTTGAGGGTAGTGTGGGTGGGGGGTTGCTGTTCCTGGCAGGTGAATGCAAAGCCACTTTGAATACCAATGAGTTTCTGCCTCCTGTTCTTGCCTCCCGTCTTCTTTCTTTATATCTGTCTCTTTGAAAAATACACAGTTGCACTGACCATGGAAGTTCATCGATTGTTACTCGAGCCTTTTTAAACCCAGAATTAATAAATTACAGTGTTTATGCATAGGATTCTGAAAGTCAATTTTGTGTGGTTTTAAACTATGTAAATTAACATTTCTATTTAATATTAAAAACAATTTGTATGTTAAAGGTGTATGCAACACAACTGGCCTTAATCAGGCTAGACGCCATAGTTAATTTCGTCAAACAGATGCACGTGCCTTTTAATGGGTCATAATGTTTTTAACTTTGCTGTCGATCATTTAGCTAACACAAAACCGAAAATATGTCTTTCCGAAAAAATTCCCGGTGACAACGCGAAACGTATGCTTTGAAATTTAGACATGACATAAGACCTCTGGATAGTACAACCCAAACAACAGATTGTACATCTGTTACTCACAGCCTTGTTTTTTTTAAAGAAAGAAAGAAGTCAAATATGGCGTCTACACCAAGGTCTATTAACCATTGGTTATCAACCAGCAAACATTACAGTAAAATTTGAATAGGAATTCTCATATGCTCATAAAACCTTTTTTAAATAGAAATCTTTCATATATGCTGATTTGGTGTTCAAGAATTATTTCTAATTGCTATCTTTAATAAAAGTAGTTGTGATGTTAATTTGTGTGTGTGTGTGTGTGTGTGTGTGTGTGTGTGTGTGTGTGTGTG
>CAIGQW010051953.1:433891-447264 GCA_903798125.1 Danio choprae
ATATATATTTGCTCTATCTATCCAACAGTCTATAGGTAAAAAATATATAAGAGACCCTTTTAAATGTTCAGTTTCTCTGGATTTAAAATTTTATTCTGCAATCTATTGGTGGCATTTCTTCCCAATTTAAGATAAAAATGTTGTGCTTTAGAGCATTTAGAGGATAAATTAGCAAAACATTGTGAAATGTATAAACTCTATTAGGCTTTGATCCAAATCGTGCCATTTTGGTGACTTTAAAATCAAATAAGATTGTGTTCCTTGCCCTGTTTACTAAAGCGGGTGGAGCTATAAGCACCTATGTGTCACCATAGCGGCAAATTAAAAACTCTAATGGTGGATGTTTATGCTAATGAGGGAGATATCGACACTAAAGGGCAGGGCAAAGGGAGAATGTCAATCAGAGTCAATCAGAGTATGATTATAGAAAATAGGGGTGACACAGTGGCTCAGTGGTTAGCACTGTCGCCTCACAGCAAGAAGGTTGCTGGGTCGAGTCCCGGCTGAGTCAGCTGCCATTTCTGTGTGGAGTTTGTATGTTTCCTCCGGGTGCTCCGGTTCACCCAAAGTTTCCCCGGTTTTTCCAAAGACATGCGGTATAGGTGAACTGAATAAACTAAACTAGCCGTAGAGTATGTGTGTGTATGGATGTTTCCCAGTACTGGGTTGCAGCTGGAAGGGCATCCGCTATGTGAAACATATGCTGGAATGGTTGGCGGTTCATTCCGCTGTGGAAACCCCTGATGAATAAAGGGACTAAGCCAAAGGAAAATGAATGAATTATAGAAAATAGAATTAATTAAATTTTAATCACTAGAAGCTGACTATATTCACACACATTTTTTGCCACACAACTTCCTGTATTTAAACCCCTTATAAAATAGTGATTTTTGCATAATAGGTCCCCTTTAAAGATTTAGCTAGGTTATTATGTTAACTAGACAAGGTAGGTTAATTAGGCAAGTCATTCGACAACAGTGTTTTGCTCTGTAGCCAACTGAAAAAAAATATTTCTAAAGAGGGCTAATAAAAGACCTTAAAATTGTTTTTAAAAATGTAAATCTTTCTCCAGAAGCAAAAAAATATTATATTAAATACTGAGAAAATGTCCTTCTTCTGTTAAACGTCAATTGGGAAATATTTGAAAAAGAATAAAAATTTGACAGGAGAAATAATTGACTTCAACTGTACATATACATGCCACTCGGTGTTGACTTAAAGAAGCCATAACTCTCAGACAGAGATTAAGCTTCGTTCTTGATTAAAATTAGTATCAGTGCCCAGTCCTTTGAAAGAATCAATAGACATTTAATGCAGGTCTTGGCTCAGACCAACGTCTCTGTGAGCTGAAAATAGAAGCCAAGTGTTTATCATCTTTTATCTATGTCACCTCACCTTCAGAAACCGTTCTCCCAATAGTATGTCACGTCGCGTATATCAAGTGCCTGGTACAAGTCTGTCATGTTTTTCTGTTTTCTATTTTAAGAGCGGCATATTTTTAATGACTTGACCAGCTGGTATTCAGACTTTCAGAAGGACTCATTAGAGCTAAGGGTTTGCTTTTTTCGACAGCTACTAAGAGAGCTCTTACTGGGACACTACTGCCCATAAGCAAGACTTAATGTGAGTTTGTCTTTTGGAAGGGAATTGTGGATAATAAGGATGACCAGGTCTGAGTCACATGTCTGACTAGATGACTTCTGACCTTGGAGAAGCAAGGCAGGCTGGTCAGACAGCAGCTTTTTCAGATAATTTGTCTACAGCGTATGCTTCTTATACCATATGAAATTATGAATCATTCAAAGCCTCGCATCAGTGTTTCTGACATTGCTGCACTGGATCTTAAGCACCATGCAAAAGAAATCCTATTCCATATCAGTTATGAAGCACAGTGTTATGACTGATTTGCAATAAAAATACATTGGCTTCTAGCGCAACATTATAGCAAGAATGTATTTCTGTTGAATTTTCCACTACCATACCACTACCAGTGTAGTCCGATTAATGAACAAATGACTCCTATGAGTTGGAAACTAATAATTCAAAAACAATGAAGTCTTATTTCCAAACAATGACTTTTATAAGCTGTATTTTAGTGAATAATTCAAAAGACATTACCAATTCTAAAAAGTCTGGCGAATCCCTCACGAAACTTAATCATGCATAACAGTTACTGAATCAACATTTGATTCACTCTGTCTGATTTACAAAAGTATTAATATAGTTAAATGGGTGTCTTCTTTAAAGGGTTAACTCACCAAAAAATTCTGTTACTAATTACTCACCTCATGTCGTTCCAATCCCCTGAGAGATCCGGTCATCTTCAGAACACAAATTAAGATATTTTAGATGAAATCCAAGAACTCTCTGACCGTCCATACGTAGCAACAGTCCCAAGACAATCAAAGAAAAACTTTTCAAACATTTCATGTGATTTTAGTAGGTAAACTGTAATCATACAAATCTTAAAAACACCTTGTTCGCCTGTGTTTTTCACATCAGAAGAAGATGCATGTTTATTATGGACAATACGATGTTTGCGGGTTGCCCTGCGATTCTAATGGCAATATGTTGTACAGTCATTAATAAACATGCACCCTGATCTGTCACGGAAGAGTAGACAAAGGCCAACAAAGTTGTTGTTACATGCAAAAGGGCATTTGTGACATGCAAAAAGGCTCTTGGAGCTTCGTATGATTACAGCTGATTCACTGAAGTCACACGGAACGTTTTGAGAAAGCTTTTTTAATGTTTCGGGACTGTTGCTGTCTATGGAGAGTCAGAGAGCTCTCGGATTTCATCAAAAATATCTTCATTTGTGTTCTGAAAATGAACTAAGGTCTCAGGGGATTGAGTGACATGAGGGTAAGTAATTAACAGCACTTTAATTTGTGGATGAACTAACCCTTTAAATCATGGTTAAAAAGTACGGTGTAGTTTTTACAATTATAAAAAAAAAAAAATTTTTACAGTTAGACTTAATCTATTAATTTATCTGTTTGCATGTTTGAAAACCCCTTTTCGTCTTTGCCCCACAATGTACATAGAACTTTTCTTTAGTCACAAAAAAAACATAAACAAACATACATCTTCAAACATGCATCTATTGTATGTAAATTTGCATTTACCTAGAGCTTTGCTATACGAAAATCTCTAGACTAATGTGTAATGTCATTATTAGTGTTTTTCTTTAATGTCAGTGCTGATTACACCCTTCACATTTAGTCATTAGTGCCGCTGAGGTGTTAAAGCATGAAAGGGTGTAATATCCGGTTATTCTCAATGACATCAGGCCTCAAAATAGATCAAGACAAGTACCACTGGATGTGATCATTACATTTTGTGATCATTACAAAATTCTAGGATGTTCTGGGTGGTTGCCTTGATGTCACTAAATGGTTCTGTGTAATTACTCAGTAAATCAAGTTAAAACAGCAAACCTTTTTATAATACTGTATGTTTGTGTGCAGATATGAGACACATCTGTCCTCTCCTTCCCTCTAAAGCAATTTTTATCCTTTTTTGTGTTTCACTTGAAATAACACACCTCACCTCAACAAGCCTTAAAGGCACAGTATGTCACATTCACAGCTAGAGGGCGTGTTTTTACAACAAACAAAGGCATTTTTGATGATGTCGTGACTGAGTGTAGAATCATGGGAGTTCTGGTCTTCATTACATCCTACAAGTCTCCTGTTCATTTTAAAATCTTGTTCATGGATGAGCTTAAGTATTCAAATCATCATGATAGTATTAAGCACAGTAAAGGCTGAAAGAGATCTAAGTGAAACGTGACTTTGAAGTGAAACAATTGTTGATATTGTTGAGATGAGTGCAAAGAGGCATGAAAGAGGCTTTTATTATGCCACAGTCCACCACATTTGGTTCTTCCAGTCGCAATTAAATAGGGAAGAAGCAGCAATGTTTTGTCATACTAAATGCATTTTAGGTTCCTGTTATAATGCTGCACTGTGCAGTCTTATAAAATGCATATTAAAGCATATTTGCTGTTTCCCTGTTTTCCATCAAATCAAACCGGAAATCATGGGTGTGACATCATTAGCATGGCCACACAAAAACATTTGGTATAATCTAAGTACAGAAGTCAGCAAAATATATAACACTGTTCTAGTGGTTTTTGCATATTTTAATGAACAAATCTTACATAGTGTGCCTTTAATGTTGAAGGTATAGTTCATGCTCAAACAATGCAGGACCAATAATACTGTCAATTTGGGATTAATTTCAAACAAATCTCATTTTGATATTTACAATAGACGTGCATGTATCAGATATAAATCTATTCAAACATTCCACCTAATAAAACCTTGCAGGCATAATATGTCGAAGTGAAGCTGTCAGACAGAGCCAGCAGCTTGATTTGATTTGTTGACGCTGCAGCTATATTGACTGAAGCTTTGGATCAGTCCATGTTTTATCCAAACTACAACTTGTCATTTGATAAGACCAGCAAAAGGCATCCTCAACAGAAACCAAGGGCTAACATCCAGAACAGAGGGATCATATCTTATCATTCTAGCCCAAGCGTGGTGCAGAGCATCCCTGGAGACATATAGTGATAAATATACCTGCCCTATTTAATTCTGTTCTTTGGACTGTGCACATAATCTTTCCCTCTTTTGCAGGGCTGGATTTATTTCTTCTTTTCTAATCTTCCGAACAAACCAAAATCAAATCTTACTGATACGGTATCCAGGCCGCTGCCAACTTTTCATTTCCCGTCTGTTGCTTTCTTGTCTCCTGTGTGAACTGTACATATTTGCACCAGGATTGTGCAGCTAAAACACAAAATCCTGTCATTGTTTACTCGCTGTCATTGTTCCAAAGCTGTACAATTACTTTGGGACAGAAAAGTAGAGGTTTTCACAGTATGCTTACACTGCTCTCTTCCAAATATTGAGAAGGAATTGTGCTTGTATTATAATTTCACACTAATGAATAAGGGAGAAACCTTTGATGCATAACATTTGAATGCATGTAAACAATATTTTTAATGTATAATGGCCTACTTTATACGTTAAATGTATGTGTTTTACTCCAACAAAACAATCAGATGAATTTGTTACAGATGATTGGTAATTTAGCATTCAAGTCTTAATCGTGACTTTTAATCATGTTATTCCATGGAAAAGACAAGATAAACATTCTGACTACCATCTCCTTTTCTGTTTATTACATCAAAAACAGAATCTAAATGAATTCAAGAACTGTCATTAAAGATAAATAGCAAAAACAATTTTTTTAAATCCTATAATTCCCAAAAAAATTTATTTCTATGCAAAAAACAAATCACCTCATTATTATGACATAAAAAGGCATAACACTATTTTGTCATAACTTTAATAACAAATCAATTTGACAGTTATGACTTAAGATCTGATTTATTAAATGATTTTCAGCAGAACTGTTTATTTAATGGATGCCAGCAATGTGTGGCTTTTTATAGACCACAGAATCCTACAAAAAAAAAAATGTTTCTCAGAAAAGTGAAATATATCATCCAGAATGTAAAATCTCACCCGGAAGTAATCGCTGCATGCTGCCAGGACTGCCTTGTGAGCGTGGAACTTCTGTTCCCCTGCAACCAAAGTGACATCACAGAGCAGCCCGTCCTTGCGCTGCTGATTAAGGGCAGAGAGGACCGAGTCCTGGTGGGATTTGGATTGACACAGCCTCTGTCCTGTCAGCATGTCCTGAGAGCTGAAACACATGAAAAATGAAGAAAAGCTTAGACATTTGTAATCAACTCATCATGGAGGCCTGTGCCCAGAAACAATGAACTGTTCATGAGTGTATGTGTCTCTCTGACTGCTGTGCACTGCTCTATCAATACATCTATTCAGTAAGTGAGATGTCATTGATTCTCACTGCTCTTGTGGCCCTGAATAGCTCTTTTCAATGCAACATGTTTCGATTTTGCTCCCATTCACTGCTGTACAGTTGAAAAAAACGTTTTTTAAAAGTAATGAGAGCAGAAAATGGTGCAGAAAAACCTGTTAATTCATCAACAGTAAGTTAGATTACTGTTTATATACACTGTTTATATACACATATAGTATATTATACACATATAGTAAATTATGTCATTTGTGTTTATAAAACATAAGAAATATTATATTCATTCATTCATTTTCATTTCGGCTTAGTCCCTTTATTAATCTGGGGTCGCCACAGCGGAATGAACCGCCAACTTATCCAGCATATGTTTTACGCAGCGGATGCCCTTCCAGCTGCAACCCATCTCTGGGAAACATCCATACACACCCATTCACACTCATACACTACGGACAATTTAGTCTACCCAATTCACCTGTACCGCATGTCTTTGGACTTGTGGGGGAAACCGGAGCACCCGGAGGAAACCCACGCCAACACAGGGAGAACATGCAAACTCCACACAGAAACGCCAACTGACCCAGCCGAGGCTCGAACCAGCGACTTCTTGCTGTGAGGCGAACGTGCTACCCACTGCGCCACTGTGAGGCCGAAATATTATATTGTATTATATTATATTATCCTTTTTAAATATACTCATAAAAATTAATACCACTAGTGCAATAACATCACAGCTCTATTTGTTAAAGAAAACAATCTGCTCTTTACCCTACATTTAAAAGTATTAGTTAACACAAAGTAGCATTACATTCTGTGAGATAAACGCTTTAGATGACCTCACATGTCCTCCAGAGCTCTTTAAATAATGCTGTCCCTGTCACAACTCCTCTCATCAAATTCAACAATTCTACTTCAAATGAAAGATCAACGAAGGAGCTGAGGAGATGTGCAGAATGTACCTGGGAGGAGGCTCGGAGGGCATTTTCCTGGAGGTCAGACGAGGAGGAGGATGAACGACTGCTTCCTGCTGACTCTACAAAACACCAGACAGGCCCGACTGAGCATGTGCAGAACTCTACAATCGGAGAACAGAAACAGCAAAGAGTGAGAGTGAATAAAAACACAGCCTGTGCATCTCAATGAAGCTGCTGAGGTGAAGAGCTTTTACAAATTGAAATTAGTCAGAGTGAAATACGAGAAACGAATTTGATGTATACTACTACACGCTATAGATTTCTGAAAGTGAGATCTGACAACCACAATGGGGTAAAACAAGCTTAAACACCGTTGCTCTTTAAATAATACAATATTGTAAAGGTAAGAACAATCTGAACAATATATTTATATAAAAGGCTTTGGTGAATGTTTGCAAATGTTTTGCAAACACTATTTATTTTGAAAATTCTGCTAGGTGACACTAACAGAAATGACACACTTCAGCTTTAAATTGTTTTTATACATTACGGTGCATCACAATGATTCATATTTAAACTTCATAATACATCAAATATCTGTAAAATATTTTGGCATTCTGAGTCTGTTTGGACCAAGAGAACCATTACTTTATAAAACACCCTTAGCCCATATTGTACTGTATCTTACCAACAAATTCTCATTAATAATCCAATATTAAAAAATGTTTACTTTGAACATTATCATGGTTGACCATGGTATTACTGCATTTACACATTTTTATCAAAATAGACATATACAGGGCTTGGACAATGAAACTGTAACACCTGGTTTTAGACCACAATAATTCATTAGTATGTTGTAGTGACTCCTTTTCCGAGACAGTCCTCACTGCAGCCCGCAGCTTGATGACATACTGGACGTTCGTATACACCTCCCCCTACCCTAAACCCAACCATCACAGTAGCATGGGTGCTACCTTAGTGGGCGGTACAATGTCATCTACATAGCGGACCTGGTCCAGTGCGTCATTGTGGTTACAGACTGCAGCGAGGACATCTAGCCTTTTCCGGCCAATACAGGAACAAATTCGTCTTAAGAAGACAGATACCTGTCCTGCACTCAACAGTGGCCTGAGGGATTTTAAGCCATTCTTCTTGCAGAATAGTGGCCGGGTCACTACATGATGCAGGTGGACGAAAAAGTTTCCTGACTCGCTCCTCCAAAACACCAAAGTGACTGAATAATATTTGGATCCGGTGGCTGTGGAGGCCATGAGAGATGTTCAACTTCACTTTCATGTTCATCAAACCTTTGTCACCAGTCTTGCTGTGTGTATTTATATATATATATATATATATATTCAAATTCATGAAACCTACAAGTTTATTTCCCAATAAAACAACATCAAAATAACAATATTACTCTGAAAAAAAAACAAAAAACAAATGACAATAATAAAGTAAACGGTGCTAAATACAGGCCCTATTTTCTGTATGAAGATTAAAATACAGAAGGAATGAAAATATAACCTAGAGTGATTCACATCGTTAATATCCATCCAAAGCAAAACAAAATGGAAGAAATATAATAAAAACACCACTCACCTTATTGATGCACAGTGTTCTGAAACACAAAACAGCTACCGGTAAAGTTCATTATAATCTGAAATCAGTCTGTCGCATAGAGCCTCATGCGATGGTCAAATGGTTTAAAGGCAGAGAGAGAGAAGGTGAACTGATGCAGGACTCAGTTGAGTCTAATGGCCCGTGGAGTCTGAAGCATCCCAGCAGATATTGATCTGATTACAAAACGACCTTCAGCCAGTAGACTGTAGAAGATGGAGGAGAAAAAAGGAGGTAAAGACATGCATAAGAACAATAAAACTAACATTCATGACACAGTGTGACAGTTATTTTCTCGACAGCGCTGACTTGTCACTCAAATGGTCCCATCCATCATCTTTAGCCTGTCACTGACCTACTTAACCAGAGTACACCCTTAATCCATCAAACTAAAGGTGACAGTTTAAGGTAACAATAACGTCGCGTTCAAATTAAACTGTGACGTTAGGGATAATTACTAAAACAACAGTAATATTAACATGCAGGCCAATTTTAGATAGTTGTTATTATTATTTTGATATAACAAAAAACGATATGTCACGAACACAAATAAATGCTGACACCACATTCAGGTTGGAGTGATTGGTCAAGAGTCCCTCCACAATCACTTTTAAACCCCAACTGTCAAAGGTCTCCTAGCAACAGGGCAGAACCAAGAATATTTGGGCACTAATAAATATAATCCTCACTGAAGACCCGCCCAGATGCAACCTTATGACATTCAGCTGTGAACTGCTTCGGTATATCTCTTCAGCATCCGTCGGTAAACACTGTCTAAACGTTTCTGTTTGTTGAAAAGATATGATAAACATACAGACATCCACGGGCTAAAAAGCGCACGCACCCAGTGTACCTTCGGTTCCAGTGTCCTCTTCTCTCGGTCGAGATGGTTTTATCCGTCGTCGGGTCACTTGTCAACTTTGGCTGACCTCAAATAAAATATCTGCATCGACCCCGGGAAAAACTGTCCGGAGACAGGGGGTGTAACTCGGTATGTCTGTGCCCGATGCAGCTGAGCTACTGTAAACGCGAGAGTCTTAATCAGTCCCCGCCTCTTGCGGTCACATGCACGGGATCATGTGTGTCCATGAGGCGCCGAATATGAAGTACAAACCAGGGATTTAAAAAAAAAAAACATCGTGCGATTCTATATGAATTACAGTGAAGCATATTTTGATAGTACATATGTCTTAAAGGGATAGTTCACCCAAAAAATACATTTGTCATCATTTAATCACCTTCCAACATGTTCTTAACCTTTGAGTGTTTTACAATATATGATCTTAACTGAACACAAAAGACTAGCCTACATTGTTTTTTCTATTATGGATGTCGATGGCTACCAGTTTCCGACATTCTTCAAAATATTCATTCATTCTTTCATTTTCCATAGGCTGATTCATCAGGGGCCGCCACAGCAGAATGAACCGCCAACTACTCTGGCATCTGTTTTACACAGCAGATGCCCTTGCAGCTGCAGCCCAGTACAGTGAAATATCCATTCATTCTCTCATTCACACACACTCATACACTACATTCTTCAACTATTTTAAATATTTTAAACTTTTTTGTTTTAAAAAAATTGGGTAGCACGATCGCCTCACAGCAAGAAGGTCACTGGTTCGATCCTCGGCTGGGTCAGTTGGCATTTCTGTGTGGAGTTTGCATGTTCTCCCCGTGTTTGCGTGGGTTTCCTCCGGGTGCTCTGGTTTCTCCCACAAGTCCAAAGACATGTGGTACAGGTGAATTGGGTAAGCTAAATTGTCCGTAGTGTATGTGTGTGAATGAGTGTGTGTGGATGTTTCCCAGTGATGGGTTGCAGCTGGAAGGGCGTCCGCTGCGTAGAACATATGCTGGATAAGTTGGCGGTTCATTCCACTGTGGCAACCCCAGATTTATAAAGGGACTAAGCCGAAAAGAAAATGAATGAATGAATATTATATTAGTATATAGTAAATATACTAATATAAAAATAAAAATAGGAGGCAAGGTGGCTTAGTGGTTAGCACTGTCGCCTGACTGCAAGAAGGTTGCTGGCTCGAGTTCGACCAGTTGGCATTTCTGTGTGGAGTTTGCATGTTCTTCCCGTGTCCGCATGGGTTTCCTCCAGGTGCTCCGGTTCCCCCACGGTCCAAAGACAAGCTCTATAGGTGAATTGAATAAACTAAATTGGCCAGAGTGTGTGTGTATGAGTGTATGGTTGTTTCCCAGTTGTGGGTTGCAGCTGAAAGGGTATCCACTACATAAAACATATGCTGGAATAGTTGGCGGTTCATTCCACTG
Source organism: Danio choprae (assembly GCA_903798125.1). Taxonomy (NCBI): domain Eukaryota; kingdom Metazoa; phylum Chordata; class Actinopteri; order Cypriniformes; family Danionidae; genus Danio; species Danio choprae. The sequence continues at coordinate 444,568 of CAIGQW010051953.1, forward strand.
TGGCGATTTCTGATAAATAAGGGACTAAGATGAAGGAAAATTTATGAAAAATAAAAATAGTATATTTAAAAACTCATTCACAATTTCTACTCAATACAATATATTACATTACTATATATTAATATATTACATATATTATTATATAGTCCATTTACACAACACTATTTTCAATTGAAAACAGTTATGTTTTGATTTTTCATTTACCATGTCAAGATTTTGGGGCCTCACAGTGGCGCAGTGGGTAGCACGTTCGCCTCACAGCAAGAAGGTCGCTGGTCCGAGCCTCGGCTGGGTCAGTTGGCGTTTCTGTGTGGAGTTTGCATATTCTCCCCGTGTTGGCGTGGGTTTCCTCCAGGTGCTCCGGTTTCCCCCACAAGTCCAAAAACATGCGGTACAGGTGAATTGCGTAAGCTAAATTGTCCGTAGTGTATGGGTGTGTGGATGTTTCCCAGAGATGGGTTGCAGCTGGAAGGGCATCCTCTGCGAAAAACATATGCTGGATAAGTTGGCGGTTCATTCCGCTGTGGCGACCCCAGATTAATAAAGGGACTAAGCCGAAATGAAAATGAATGAATGAATGTCAAGATTTTGATTTTGGAGCCCTTAATTTATGTTCAGCATCTACAGGCATGTGTGAGCAGATGCCTCTTTTGTTTCTTTTTCTAGGACCTGGTATAATAGTTGTCCATCATACTTAAATGGTCCAAGCCAGTCCGTGAGCACTAGAGTGTTAGATGACTGTGTGTTTACAGCCATGGTTTTAATATCTATCTGCAATAGACTAACACACAATACAAACAAGTAAAAAGGTTGTTAGCTTACACAACATTACTTTAAAAACCTATAATAGGCTATTTTGTTAATAGAAATTACCATAATTTAATAACCCCCCTTATAAATAAATATTTAATTTAAATAGTTTATAGTTTTAGGTCTGGCCCCTGTAGCTTTGCTGAGGCCCCCTAGTGGGTCCTGCAAGTACCAAACTGAGAACCACTGTAGACTGTGGTGATACAGTTGAAATATGCGGCTTCACGCGTCACTGAAGGTATGGTGTTGCATATTGTGGCCAAATTAGTTTACAAGGGTGTTATACAAACCTGTTTTTGTTTGTTTGTTTGTTTTTTAGATTCTCAGATAATAAACCACAGCTGATTTTTTTTCTTCTTATGTAAACAGCACGTTGTATGTTTTATTGTGCGCCCATTGAATTTGCCACAATCTCAGAAATAAAGGTACAATATCTGTCACTGTACACTTTTGTACAGTAGCCTACAGGTTAATGTTATTTTTTATACCTTCAGGGTACTGTGTGTTACACATTTGTACTTTTTAGGTATTAATATGTACCTTTAAGGACCTGTTAGGAAGAAAAATTTAACTTTTAAAAAGGTACCGCCCAAGTGACAGATTGCGTAGTTACCTTTATATCTGAGAATGCACTCAGCAGTCTGATAACGGAACTGAGTATATCATTTCATAATTTGACGGTTGTCAGCTAGAAGGCATGGATAAGTTAAAATCTTTATTCAGCTTCACTCAGAAACAAGAGACCAGTTTAGGTTTCGGACTTATTTCTATCTTAACTGTGGGAAGCGAGCACGTCTTCTCGGTCTTTGCTTTTAAGTGCCCTTGCAATGATTGGAACTTCGTTTATGGCTACGTCTGCCTCCTCGTGCCCGCGGCTGCACTGCTCATCCTAAGTTACATGTTGAGCAACAAAACGTGGAAATTATTCACCGGTCTGTGCTATAGGAGGTCCAGACTATGTCGTTTTAGTTACATGTTTGGCTTTTTGTGCGTTTTTCTTCAAATCACTGTGACTGCAATGGTTGCGCCTCTCAGCTGGATAGCAGTCGCACTGCTCAAAGGAGAGTATTTCGAGTGCTCAATGACTGGTGCCAACTTTACCCTCTTTAGACGTCACATTTGCAGCGATAAGTATCCTCACTGTCGGACAGACCTGGAGAAGTTCCCCTGTGATGGGACTGGAATCCCGCAGAGTGAGAGAGCAGCTGTTCTGTCCCTCATACGAGCAGAGTCACAGGTGAGCAGACGCCGGCAGAGAAGTCAGTAAGATGTTGACTTTTTAGTGGCACATTTAGTGATTTCACTTTATGTACGAAAATGCGAATATACGAAGTATTGGGGGGGGGGGGACGTATGACTTGGTATTTATATTCATTATAAAACATAATTCAACATTTATTAAAAATAAATAAATAAATGAGCAACGTATTCTATGGGGATACAAACATTTTAAAGACTGGTGAAAGACCGAAAATGAGTGTAATTTCAATGTATCTATATTTGTAGTGAATGCTAACATAAGGTTATTTTGCAAACAGGAAGCACTTAAAAACTTTACTTCCCTTTTTGGGATACTCAGCTTCAGATATAGATGTTTTAAAAGTTGTTAATAGCTAATCATGTTTATGCAAAAAATGTTTTAATTATCTGTACATTTTTAGCAATCTGTCTCTAAATGCAAATATTGTAACCCACTACTGGGAATTACCCATACACACACACACACACACACACACACACACACACACACACACACACACACACACACACACACACACACACACACACACACACACACACACACACACACACACACACACACACACACACACACACACACGCACACACACACACACACACACACGCACACACACACACACACGCACA
>CAIGQW010051953.1:482009-509016 GCA_903798125.1 Danio choprae
ATATATATATATATTCATTCATTCATTTTCATTTCGGCTTAGTCCCTTTATTAATCTCAGCGACCTTCTTGCTGTGAGGCGAACGTGCTACCCACTGCGCCACTGTGAGGCCATATATATATTGCATTTTAACATTTTAATTTGCGCTATAGTTTGCCTATTGCAGCTCAAACGAATGAAATAATCAAAATAATCTTAATCCTTGAGTCATATATATATATATATATATTCATTCATTCATTTTCATTTCGGCTAAGTCCCTTTATTAATCTTGGAAAAATATATACATTTTAGGTAATAAATGTAAACATTTTTGTATAAGTCATAAAAATGGCTGGATAAATTATATATATATATATATATATATATATAGGGATGACAAGCATTCCTTGTGTAATTTATCCAGCCATTTTTATGACTTATACAAAAATGTTGACACAAAAACATTTATTACCTAAAATGTATATATTTTTCCAAGTTTAAGCCTTTTAAAAACAGTATCATCAGTATTTGAGAAGCTCACTGCCCTTGCGGTTTGGTTTCTATGACATTATTTGGTTGTTTAAGCTCTTTTCATTTTACATAATCATGGGGAGTCATTTCAATCACCTCAACAAATATTTGACGAGAGAATCAGCCGTTTTATCCTCTAACATCATCAGCCTGAGTTTCAAAGTAAGATCTAAAAAGCTGAGTATGTTATTTTTGCGTTGAGCTGGAAATGTGTCTGTTCAGGTGACAAAACTGGACATGCTAGTTCAGAGAGGGGGAATGCCACGAAACAACACCTGAGAACTTCACGCCACTGGCAACAATCGCTCCACCGTCTGCTTTGGTGGTTTTTCTGAATGACGTTTCACACAAGTGACTATTAAGAACTGATTCATACTCTCATTTTAAATCACATGGTTAAAAACGTCAGTTTATGCACCGTTGTGTATTTGCATTCATATTTCAAGTTTCTTAAACAGATTGACGTTTGATACTGATGCTTGTAATATTATCCGGGAGTGAAAGATAAAGTGAAAACATTTAACATTTGCACCAAACCAGTGGAAAAACATTCAAATAAGCCCAAATAGTATCTTTAAATCTATACGACTGCGCTGGTTACTTATAATTTAGATGACTGTGGAAAAAGGATCGCAACATGACCCATTTCCCTGTCTGAGGCGAGAGTTTGGGGCTGATCTAAATGTTACAGAATAAGTCAAAGCTTCTGGCACTCTCGCTGTCTCTAGTTTATGTCATAGTATCAGTGATGTCGAGGCCTCTAGCCAAGAGAGTCTGTTACACGAAAGAGAGCAGAGAAAAAAAGCAAACAGATAAAAGATAGTTTCATTCTGGAATGGATATGGATGATGATGATGAGGATGATGATGATGTCTGTAGATTCATAGGATGGGTGCCAGCTTCCTGAAAATTCATATTAAGTAAACAATTTTCTCTTTTCGCTATGAGATGGTTGTTGATAGTGTTACTTGATGAACAGAACAAGAGAAAATAAACAATAGGTTAATAGAAGTTATTAATCTAGGGCAGCACGGTGGTGCAGTGGGTAGCACAATCGCCTCACAGCAAGAAGGTCGCTGGTTCGAGCCCCGACTGGGTCAGTTGGCATTTCTGTGTGGAGTTTGCATGTTCTCCCCGTGTTGGCGTGGGTTTCCTCCGGGTGCTCCGGTTTCCCCCACAAGTCCAAAGACATGCAGTATAGGTGAATTGGGTAAGCTAAATTGTCCATAGTGTATGAGTTTGAATGGGTATGTATGGATGTTTCCCAGTGATGGGTTGCAGCTGGAAGGGCATCCGCTGCATAAAACACATGCTGGATAAGTTAATAAAGGGATAATAAAGCCGAAAAGAAAATGAATGAGTGAATGAATGAAGTTATTAATCTAGATTATTGTTCATTTTTACTGATGAAGTTTAATATTTAACAGTGTTTATTATAAGGAAACATTTAAATGTTATTATAAGGAAATGTAATTATAAGGAAAATCTTTAATTAGATAATGTTATTAATCAGGTTTGAAAGTTTATTTAAATTATATCGATTTATTGTTAGTTTAATGATTGTACGCTGAAAATCAAATGTAACAAAATAAAACGTGTATTGAACAGAGTCAATGTTGGAAAAGGTTTGTGTATTGTGGTCTAGGTTTGTATAAATATTTACTTTACATATTGGTAGCAAATTTGATAAGCAATTACAAAGAGATTGCATAAGAAGAACAACTGAAAAGGTATATTCTGGTGAAGCATAATCCAGTCATTTTGTTTTACACTAATTCCTTTTAACAGAGTAAACTTAAAAATGATTGTAATTAAACACTTTATACATGGTATATAAGAATACATATTTTCCAACATATACACAAATACATGAACTTTCCACAATTAAATATTAATCATGAGTCAGAGTAATCATAGCATTTCATCATAGATTAAAAAAAAAAGTCTATTTAAGTTAAACGACGACATACTGTTATCAATATTATTGCATTGACCCCCGATATTGAGTTCTTGCATCAAATAAGTACCATTTCAAGTCATGGTATTTATTATTATTATTTATATTTCTCCTCAGGCACGAGTGACAGATTGGATATTGTGTAGACTGAATTCTCTCTGTTAAATTGCAGCTCGTTCCCAGGCAAGCCCTTGATGTTCTCTGCGCTCTTTCTAGCATATTCATAAACATTCTTCATGAACGCATCTTTAGTATTGTGCTCCTTTTTGAAAAGAATTATATACGATTTGGGCAAAAAGTGACAGCTCAGGATTCCGTAGTTTGAAATAAGAATAACAACCATTTCCACAGCTGGCACGTATTTGCCACTGGTGGTGACATGAATTGGGATGAAGATGATCCACGCCATGAGGCAGATGACCATGCTGAAAGTGATGAACTTGGCTTCGTTGTACTTCTGAGGTAGTTTTCTGCCTATATAAGCAAACGTGAAGCAGAACAATGCCAGCAAAGCTATATATCCCAGCATTAACCAAAACATCACATAGAATCCCTCGTTACATTCAAGCAGAATGGACTCAGTCTGCACCTCTTTGTGTTTAAACGGCTTGTACAAGGTCAGCCAAACAGTGCAAATGATGATCTGTACCCCCATGCCGACGCTGACGATCATATATGGCTTATAGAGCATACAGAGAAGCTCCTTCAGCTCAAAGTTCATCTCGAACGCCAGCAGGATTTTTAAGGACTTGACCAGGATGCATGAGACGCACAGCGTGAAGCTGAAGCCGAAGATAACCTGCCTTGCCCTGCATGTCAGATCGCTCGGCTCTCCTACAAAGAAAACGACACTGATAAAACTGCCCAGCAGGGAGACAAGGATCAGATGACAAAGCGGCCCTCCTGCAGCCTTGACCACCGGAGAGTGTCTTTGCCAGAAGAATAGTGCAGACATGAAGAAGAGGAGAAGGACGCCGAGGGCAGCCAGCATCAGCAGGACAATAGCGAAGCCGCTGTTCCAATCAAAGTATTCAAAAACCTTGGGATGACATACAGTGCTGTTGGCCAATGACCACATGCTCTCACTGTCACATGGGGAACATTCATCGGCATCTGAAATGGAAAAACATTGCATTTGATTTGGAAATGAAGATTATAAAGATGATTTTTTTATTACAAACTAAAATAAGACTTTTTTTTTTTAATCTTCAGAACACAAATTACGATATTTCTAATGAATTCTGAGAGGTTTCTGTCCTTCCACAGAAAGTCTGTCCACCCTGAACTCTGATGCTTCAAATCATTCATAAAGATGAAGAAATATATCCATATGAATTGGTTTAATCCAGGTCCAAATCCAAATCCTTTTATCCAAATTAAATCTGTTCTTCATGTGAAGTGATGTCTCTTCAGAGGACTCGGATTTAACCACTCAATTCATTTTGATACATTTTTTTGATCACTTTACAAATGTATTGAGATTTGGTTCGACTTTTAGACAATGGAGGGACTTAAATTTCATAAACAAATATACCTTTATTTTTTCCCCCAAAGATGAACAATTTTCTTATAGGTTTAAAAAACACAAGCGTGAGTAAACTATAAGTAGATTTTACTCAAATTTACCATAATGACCAACAGAAAGCTGCGTGATTAGAAAGTAACTTCTTTGTGAGCAATGCTACACTGATGACAAGAAACAACACACCTTTTTGTTGGCAAACTGAAACATTTATTTGCAAATCTGACCATATTTTTGAGATAAAGTGTCAGCAAGAAACTTGCCTGTTATGTTGGAATAATGGTTTTCCACACAGGTGAGGCACTCATAACAGCACGTGTGCTGACCCTCTGCTGTTTTCTTGTACTGTCCTGGCTGACAGCTGTTTGAACACTTAGAAACCACATTCTGAGAAGAAACAAGTTGAACACTGCTTTAGGGAAAGCTTTATAGAAAGCACAGTTTTCACCATTTAACAAAATGCAATGCTATTAATTAAAAATGCAATATGCAGTGCTGAGAAACAGAAAAGTCTTTTAATAACTTTTGTCGTTAAAAATTTTGGGTTTGTGTACTAAACCTTTATAATGTAAACAGTGTATTGCAACAAGACATTCTACATGCTATGCCAGTCAGCAATAGCATGATGCAACATACTGTATCCCCTAAATGGTATAATATATTATAAGATTTATGGAAATATAAGATTAAATGGAAATATAAGATTGTCAATATAACATTGATGTAACATTTGTATTTTAATGTATGTGTTCTTCTGCATGAACTTTTTTTCTTCTGAAAGTTTTGTGTTCCATTAAAAAACACTCTATGAGTGTGATTAAAACTGGCATTACCCTTTAATATTAATTTAATTACACAACCAAACAATGCTGGGCATTGTGACATTTTAGCTGGCATTGAAAATATAACAAAAATAGTCTTTTTATTTTATTAGTAGAAAATATGTGGGTAAAACATAGAGTATAAATTACCTCAAATTCACTCAGATCATTGCGTATGTAAAGGAAACCACCTTTGGTTGGATCGTATTCTGCTATTATGTCGTCACCATGTACGTCAGATTGATCTCCTTCCCATAGGAAGAGATCATAACCCAAATTAATGTCACCATTCGCATCGAATTTGTACATTTCTCCTCCTTTCTCAAAAGTGATGCTCCGCAGCTGTCTAAGGAGCTAAAACAGAAAATATGCAGTGACTTTTAGGATGCTAATTGTGATAAGGCCAAAATAAAATTAGGCAGAAAGCGTGTGATATTGTGATAAACGTTTACCTCCCAAGGCTGGATAGCTGTAGAGTCCTCACATTGTCTTTCTGCACATAGTTTAGCCACAGCATTAGCAACAGCAGTGACTGCCATCTCGATGCTGAAAACCTTGTCTAAATTTGTGCTTTTCATCAGCTCCAGCACTGCATTGGAAGCATTGCCTGCATTAAGTACTAAAAATTCTTTAAGAAATGAATCGTTTGGCTCATCTTCACTTTCAAACTGTACATTCTTAAGGTACTGATTAAAAGATGTTAAATTTCCACTCTTGAAGGTAAAGCCCAGTATTTTTCCAATATCCGTGATGTTGCCATCGTTCAGAATATGCTTAGCTGTCGACCAGTTATCGCTGGCAACCCACACCATATTATTTGAAATGTTCCTACTCTGCAGCCCCTTAAATAGCAACTGCATTTGAGACGATTTAGCAAACGAGATCACCACTCTAACCTTCGGATTGTTTTCAATGATGTTCAAGGTGTTGTCGATGTCTGTGTTTAGTTTTTGTTGATCTGCTAAGGAGTCTGGAAGGATTGCTTTAAAGGCGATACAAATTCCCTCCGTTTCGGTGTGCTGTATGAAACCTTCCAAGGCAGAATGCCCATAGTCTCCATCTGTAATGATAATACCAACCCAGGTCCATTTGTTGGACTTGAGAAGTTTGGCCATGGCACAGGTTTGATACTCATCACTGGGCACAGTCCTCATGAAAGCAGGGAAACGACTTTTATCGCTCAAAATCGTGGCTGTAGATGCGTAACTAATCTGCATGACAGATAAACAAACAGCAGGATGTTACCTCAAGCTAATTTTGACTTGAGCACTGTGAGAGGAGAACTTGCCAGGGCCTACCTGAGGAATCATCTGAAGGTTGAGATCTCGAGCAACTGCGATTGAGATCTCGGACGAAGTGGTCCCAATTACTGCCATTATAGGCTGAACGGGTTGAGATGAATTTTCTGGTGATTCACAGTCTGAGAACGGCCTCATGAGATCATGGACAGCACGCAGAGCAGTCGTGACATCAGAACATGTGTCGTAGATGCGGTATCCAAGAGTAATGTTCAAACTGCTCAACATGGGGGATCTGTTTGCCATTTCCACAGCATTGATCATCGCTAGAGCTTGATTTAGACCCTTTGTGTAGAATCTACAGAGGAACAGAGACATTTTGGTTAGCATGAGATGTTGTAGAAAGATGTTTTCTTCTGTAGGAAAGATGTTTTCCATAAGATGTTTTCCTCTCACGGTGCTCCAGCAAAGCTAGCAGTATTGTAAAAGACTCTACTCACCCCTTCCACAGTCTCTTTCAGCTGCTGCCATCAGGAAGAAGGTTTCGAAGTATTAAAGCCTGCTCAGCTAGACTACTCAACAGCTTCTTCCCACAGGCTGTTAGAGCCCTCAACTCCAGTCAACTTACCCCCCTCTGAAACCTCACCATGCATTCCTGAGTATGTCCCATACAGGTGAGTGGGCTTAACAAACCACCTGTGGAAGGACACCCCCTCGTCTATCTGACTCTTGCACCAGGTTGCACATTTGCACTATAGACACTTTCCTAATCACTCCATGTCTCTTGGAAACACTGTGCATTTTTAAATTGTGCTTCATTCAGGTGAGTGGGCTTGACAAACCACCTGTAGAAACACTCTTCTCTCTCATGCACCTGACACTTTATTCAAACTCCACCTTGCAAGGACTCAATGTTTACTATAAATGTACCACAATCATGTTGCACTGCTTGCTTCAACCTTAAATACCTCTTGCACAATATTAGACCTTAAATACCTTTTTTTTGCACAATATCCTGCACAACATTGTTCAGTCTCATGAAAAAGTACTTGTATACCCTGTCTTATGTGTATAGTTTAAGTATTTTATTCTATTATATAATATATGTTAGTTATGCGTAGGTTTTTTTTATAATAGCTCTTATGTCCAGTGTTGTGTTTGTATTTATGAATAATCCATGTAGCACCGTTGTCCTGCGAGACAAGACATTTCGTTCCTCTGTATGTCCACACATGTAGCGGAATGACAATAAAGCACTACTTGACTTGACTTGACTTACTGGTACATACAGAATGATGATTATGCCTCATTATAATCATCATGCTTTTATAGGAAATAAATAGAAACATTTGTTAGGATGACCCCTGCCTGGAGCAAGAAGCTCTTAAGACTCTGACTTCTTTTTTGTTCTTCATTTGAGGGCTAATCTGAAATGCCTGATCAGCTTTTTTATTATACCAATAAAAAAAACAAAAAACAGACACACTTCTGAGAGTGTCGCTTAGATGAATATGTAAATATGTGCTGTTTTTCTCTCATGTATAAAAAGGGTGATGTGGAAATTTGCATCAGCTCAGCAATTCGGCACGCCATAGTTAGGATGGCGTGTTAGAATCACATTTATTTATGTAGCATTTTATAAAGTATAGCTTTTAATCTACTACAAACAACTCTTCAGGGTTTATAAGTAATTTATATAGTCTTTAAGTAATACGTCATGTCATAGTGATGTTTATAATGCTTTGCCTCAATTGTGCCACACCAGTGTCATCCTCATGTTTTCTTGGTTTGTTCCCTTAGATACTAATTGCCCTTGTTTCTTCTTTTGCAGTGCTTCCCCAACCATTATATTAGGGGGTGCCCGAACAAGTCTATACTTTTTTTTTAAAATTAAACACTCAAAATAGACTTATTTTATGTATGTGATGGTATGTCATTTCTGTCTCTAGATGGTTTTGCGTTTACATTTCTCTGCTCTCGGTAGGTCGTGCAGTGCTGTTCTGCTTCAATCACACAAATGAGCACACTTCCCACCCACGGAGAAACGATGGGTGTTGGAAAATGTTACGTCAAGCAGATGAAAATCAGACAAAAATCTGCAGAGCCAGGCGGAAATAAATCAATCCGTTTTTTTTAGGCTTGCTGCTGTCCAGCACCAAAGTGTCTAGTGTGTGACACGCGTCATGTGACGTTATCGCAACGCACATTTAACCTGTTTAAACTACACTATGTGCATTGCATCAACCGCAAAACTTTTAACATATGCACATTTTACATTTTAATCTTAAATCATCTTACATAATTACATTTGACATAATTTATATTTTCGTAGTACTGGGTTGTGGCTGGAAGGGCATCCGCTGCATAAAACATATACCGGAATAGTTGGTGGTTCATTCCACTGTGACTAGCACAGACTAGAACGGATATAAACATAATTTATTGCTCTAAATCTCCCAATAATCTGCCTTTATCTGTCACAAATATTGCTGCAAATTTTGAGAACTTTGAAATATTTCCTGTGAAAATATATCCCTATAGTGGTGTATATATTCTTCAGATGCATTAAAAAAAGTTATTGCCTATTAAAAAGAACAAATTCTGTGAAAAGTAGGTCTTCAAAGTTTCCCATGGGGTCGCAACGCTTTGAGAGAAAAAGGCTAAATATTTGAAAAATAGTGTTCTTTACCCTCCCCTATAAAAATAGGTTTTCCACCACCATGTCACTTTAGGGCCTCCCTACTCTTGGCTTTTATATTTCAGATATTTGTTTACTCCATTTTATATTCTATAAACGTTTTATAAACTTTTTCATTTGTGTGCTGCATTAGAATTATTATTAGAATAATAAATAACTGAGAATTATTTACATGTTTTCCATTTTCCTCATTTGTGAGTTGTTTTATTTAGAATAATTTTCCCAGTGATTTAATGTTATGTAAAGTAAATAATAAAAACAACCAGGAGACAGTCTTACTGTCCATCAATTCTCCTAATAACAAATACATTACATTAAAACCTTTAGCCTCCAACATAAATACACAAATTATTTACTGACAAAACAAATGATCAGTTGACTCCATTTCCCTGTTGTCTGATTTTCAGGACTGGATGAACGCTTACCTGATGCAGTCGGGAAGCTCAGGGGCAGAGATGCTGTTGTTGCCGGTGAAGTTAACTGGCACCACTGCCTCATGGATGGGGAAAAGTCCTCCAATGATGATGTCTCCAGGGGCCGAGGCTCCCGGTGCCATAGAGGATTCTGTGACTTTCATCAGCACAGATGACAAAAAGAAGAAGCTCATCAAATCCATGTTTTCCCTGAGTTTACCTGAGCGACTGACAGGTGTGCGCTTACACATCATCACTTATATTGCCCAGAGCTTCAGAAAAGTAAAGAGAACAACACACATGCACCACCTTCTCAAGCCCCTCCCCCACCCCCGAATAAATATAAAGGAGGTTCTTTCCTTGCACAACAGGTGAAACATAACCAGTGCCAAAAAACACCCTGAACAAAAGAACAATCAACATGCACCAGTTGTTTTTTATTTAATATGTACGTTTGGTAACGTGTCATTAGGTTAACTGAAATACGCTTGTTTTATCCTACTGAATATTCATTTGCTCTACTAAAAAAGCAAAACTATGTAACAATTAAAATAATAAATGTAAAAATGTAAAATATTATTTAAATTAGTTACTAAAATAACACATATCCAAAGTGACGTGAATCTAGTCAGTTCTGAGTTTTATAAATTCTTGAGAGAATCTGGAAAAGACTATAGAAAACATATATAACCATTTACTAAACAATAACTTACAAAAAGCAAACAAACAAAAATTAATGTTAAGTAATCCAACACTTTTACCTATTCATTTCTGTTTTAAATGTCATTAGTAAAAAAAAATATCTTGCAAGTGGCTAATTCACGCCACCTTGTGGTGATGACATGTGTTAGCTTCTGTTTTTATCAATGCAAAGAGCAAATGCTTTTATAGTTTGGTATTTTCATTCATTCATTTTCATTTCGGCTTAGTCCCTTTATTAATCTGGGGTCGCCACAGCGGAATGAACCCCCAACTTATCCAGCATATGTTTTACACAGCGGATGCTCTTCCAGCTGCAACCCATCTCTGGGAAACATCCATACACACCCACTCACACTCATACACTACGGACAATTTAGCTTACCCAATTCACCTATACCACATGTCTTTGGACTTGTTATTGCTTTCTGTAAGAACAGTAATTGACTTAAATGTCAAAGTATTTTTGGATCACTGGTGCTACATTTATGTCTCTAACATTACTGCACGTTTATTAATGCTATTTTTTGTTTTTATTTTAGCATTGAAAAAAGATAAAAAGCTTATAAGGAATAAGATAAAAACACATAGAATGTTACTCTGAGGCTAGTTTTGATTGGAGATTAATAATAATAATAATAATAATAATAATAATAATAATAATGTTATCTTCACTAGTTTGTTATTTGTCATTGGAATATTGATTGTTTTCAACATTGTCATGGACTATTTCTCTTTGACGCCTTGTCAAATTGTCAGTTATACCATATCAGCTTGAGTCTAAAGATGAAACATCAGAAGCTCTATAGCCGAACAACATAAATCGCAAGCACATGAGAAGGATGTTTTTGAGGGGATGTCCTTGATTGTAAAATGATTTTTGTGAAAGTGATTCGGTCAAGAATAAAAATGCCTCAACATGAGGGCAGGTCAGAGTGCAAGTTCTTCATTATGTCAGCGACGAAAATGAAACTGGAAATGCTGATCACTCGTTTTGTTGAGTACATTGCACTTTAACACTTCACAAAACTACATTATCAACTGCCGGAAATATGATTAATATTATAAACTGGCGTTTTTAAAATGAGGAAAATCTGCTGCAATATCAAATGGTGAAGTCATAATTTGCATATATTATATGTGAGTAGTTTTACTTTAGTACATTTTTAGTGCTGTATCGGTACTGTTACTGCGCTATTTTCCTTCAACCGTGAATCCCGACCAGTCAAAATCACACAGAAAAGTTGCAGACGCTTTCTGAATCCAGCAAACATGTACTGTGAGAAAGTATTAAAAGTGTCCATGAAGATGCAAAATCGTTACACGCAACGACCAAGAGACTGTTCAACAAATCACTAAAATCGCAAATGGCCTTCATAACTAAGTGCACTACAGAATGTTACGTTTTCAACTACATACACAGATTGTTAGCCAGGCCTCAAAGTGCATAACCCAAGCGGTAGGATATCATTAAAGCTAGATTTTTGCCCCATAGCTTTCAGATTCTACTTTACATGTAAACGCAGCATGCTTTCTGTCGGCTTTATTATAGGTAGATATACAGTGCCTATATAAAATCATCATACCCCTTTCAAATAGTTACTTTATTTGCCAAACTGCTTGAAATCAAATCACTTTCCAAATACCATTTCCAGATTTATTTACAATTTTGGTCTTACAACAAAACCAATGAAAGAAAAAACACCACAGTTCTTTAAACTAATTAAAAAATAAATACATTGAAAAACAAGGTTGGAAAAGTCATCAGCCTCTTGACTTTGTACAGCCATCTTTTGCTTTAATTACAGCCGTCAGTCTTTTTGGATATGTCTGTACCAGCTTTGCACATCTTGACTGGGGAATATTTGCCCATTCTACCCTACAGAATTGCTCAAGTTCAGTGAAATTCTTTGGTGAGCAGGAATGGACTGCTCTCTTCAAATCCATCCACAAATTTTCAATGGGATTTAGGTCAGGGATTTGACTTGGCCACTCAAGGACATTTCTTATCCTGGAGCCATTTTGTTGTTGTTTCGGCAGTATGCTTTGGGTCATTATCTTGTTGGAGGAGGAATGACCTGCCTAGCTTCAGTTGTCTAGCAGAGGGACGCAAGTGTTCCTAAAGAATTTGGATGTACTTGGCAGAATCCATTTTCCCTTCAATCCTGACCAATTGCCCAGTTCCAGCTGAAGAAAAACACCCCCACAACATAATGCTGCCACCACCATGCTTCACAGTAGGTATGGTGTGTTTTGGGTCATGTGCTGTGTTTGCTTTTTGCCAAACATAGCGCTTTGAGTTCAGTCCAAAAAGTTCAATTTTGGTCTCATCAGACCATAGCACCTTTTGCCAGAAGGTATCAGACTCATCAAAATTAGTTTTTGCATAGCGCAAGCGAGACTGGGTGTGACATTTTTTTAGGAAAGGCTTCTTTTGTGCCACTCTGCCATACAGGCCAGCTTTGTGTAAAGCTTGGGAGATAGTCGTTACATGCACAGACTGACCAGACCCAGCCATAAAGCCTTCCAAGTCCTTCAAAGTTGCCTTTGGTCTCCTGGTAGCTTCTCTTACCAATGTTCTCCTGTCTCTGTCATTCAATTTGGATGGACGGCCTGATCTAGGCAATGTGCTGGTGATGCCATGCACTTTCCACTTCTTGATGATGCTCTGAACAGTACTCCGAGGGATAGATAAAGTCTTTGAAATGTTTTTGTAGCCTTCTCCTAACCTGTGCCTTTCTACTACTTTATCCCGAAGGTCTTTTGAAAGCACTTTCCCAACCATGATGAATTCTTTGCAGCACCATGCACTATTAACAGTGGCTTCTTAAAAAAAAAACAGCTTCTTTTATACTCAAGAAATCAACACATCTCTTATTGATGTCAGATGGAGCAATTCACCTGGAGTTTAATTCTGCAGGTCATTGCTTGCACCTAGACAAGTTTATAATGTTTTACTCCAAGGGCTGATCACTTTACCAAATCAGGCATTTCACTGATCAATTTTGATTAATCCTTTGGCATTTATTTAAATTATATTTTTACATTAATGATGAGTATTATAATGTTTAAATGCAGCTAAAAAGTGTTAGACTTCATTTATTTTATTTTCCAGCACATGTGAGAAAGTGTGTAGGTTTTTATAGGGTATGATGATTTTCTATAGGCACTGTATTAATGTAATGTGTTCTCACATTAAAATGATTTCTTATAGTCCACGAAAGGCAAATACTTTAACTTACACTTAGAAACCCCCTTAAAAGAAAATGCCACTGGTGTAAGCTATATTTTTAATTTGCAGGGTATAAGGCGGAATAATTTTCAGTGTACTACTTGTTACTCTCGAGTACTTTTAGAAGGGCTACTTTTTACTCATACTTTTAATATTTAGAACACATACATATACTACACTTGCACTACATCTTTGCCAAGTAATGGTACTTTTACTTGAGTTAGATTTTTCGGTACTCTTTCCACCGCTGATAGCTTGAAGCTGGGAATAGACTCAATCAACATACTCACAATACCCAGTAAGCCGCAGGGAGTCTACTAAATTAACCAGTAGGAGGCCACCAACCGCACAGAGACCTGTTTGTGTAGTAAAGTCATGGTGTAGGCCACATTTGAGCAACTCTTGAGGACAAAAGAGCACCAAAACAATGTATTGCTTCTAGGGGAAAAGGAGGGGAGGGATGTGGAGGGAGGGAGGGAGAGGGCAACACAGGTTTGCTGTAATCTAAAGGAGCAAAAGGGCAATGTAGTACACAGCATGTCTCCAATCGTGTGGCTACTGAGATACAATGGGGGAAATAAACTGCTCAAGAAGCTGATAGCAAGGCAGAGATATTACAACAAAACAAGATAGTGTGGCTGAACCGCGTAGTGCTGTGAGGAGATTAGTAGACTGAAAAGATGAAGAGCTGAAAGAAAGAGAGGAAGAGAGTTTGAGACGACGGCTTCCTTGTTTACCAATCCGTGCATACTTGATAACCAACAGGAGACAGAGAGAAATGAAACACTGGGCTATCAGACCGCTGGTGCCTTACTCATCTCGTCTAACAGGAACTTGCATTGTTTTCCACCTCTTGCATTAATTACGACAGAGATTGTGCAAAATTATGTCACTTTTTCATAGTTCCAGCTCCTTTTATGTTCTTGAATTCCCTTGGGAATGCGATTATCAAGAGGAAAAGAATTCCTGAGCTGACATTTATTGAATTAAGCCGGACAAAACATTTATGCGATCAGCGTTCGTAGTGATACCTTTATCGTACAATAAAGAAAGAAAAGACTGGAGGACACGAATGCAGGGTTTCATAGTTAAATTTTATCTGAATGAAACTTTTAAACCATACAGATCTAGGAACTGTAAATCATATGCATAAATGTTTAATATAATATTCTTTTAATAGTAATTACAATCTTAATACAAGCATTTGAGGATGATCTTAAACTGGCATTTTCAAGGTGGACAGCAGCTTGATACTGAATCTATTTGATCATGCTAACGCATGGTACAACAAAAGAAGGAAATATAGGGAATGAAAAGCAAAACCAACTAACTGGCCATCTGATTATAGCTGAAAATCATTTTTGAGTGCCCTGACTTAAAAACTGAACACAAATCAACTAGAAATAAATATCAGCCGGTGCTTAAGAGCTGAGGACAGCAGTGATCAACAAAAGTAGAAATCATTGCACTAAACAGTACTGAACAGCTGCTCGCAAATACCAATCGAGTTATATATATTTTTTTGTTTTGGTAATTTAGAAGTTACAGCAAAAAAGAAAAATGTCAAACCGTGGTCCTCTGGAAAATAAAAAAGTAAAGCAGAAGTGTAAATAGGACATTTCTCCGATAAATATTTAGGTAAAAGCACTCAAAAGGTTTCTTTAAATGTATAATCAGCTCCACAGCTGGATTCTCAACAAGTATGATTTTTGAAGAGCTCTAGTTACTCTAGTGACCCAATCTTCAATAAAAATGGTTTTTTTATTTATAGTTTATCAAATTTACCCAAAATGACCCTTGCCTAACAAATGTTGTTGTTTTATTTAAAGGTGCATTACCAGCTGATCACAAACTTCCAGTTCGATCTTCAATAACCTGAATAAAAATTAACATAAGTTATGCAAAAAACGCTGGGCGGATGAAAAAAAATGCTGTATTGCAAGCTTTCTTTCTGTATTCACTGCAGTGCATAATGCTAGCTATCAAATAATATCATCATGAACGTGGCATGCTTTTCTTAAACAAACTAGCAGTGCAATTTACCCCTTAACAGTCCGTGTTTAAGTGTTCCAGTCAATGATTGTGTCCTAAAAATACCCACGAAACTAAAAGGACGCAAAACTAAACTGATTATATTTCTGATCAGTTCCAAAAACAGATTTTCAAAAGCTGGACGGAGACTTAGTTCAATGCAGATAAATCTTGGCTAATGAGGTGTAAGTTTGTAAGTGTGATAATAAGCAAGTATATAAATTAAGGAGGGGTTGCACTTCAGAGACGGATAAGGCATTCCAGGGGTACCTATTATGCAAAATGAGAAGAGCCATATTTGAATGTGGGGTGGCAACCTACTAAAAAAGCCAGCTATTGTTTTTAGTGTGTTGTTTTTTTCCACTCTCTGAAATAAGGCAGGAGCACTGTTGAAAATCTACTCACAAATGCATACTAAAATGTATACACCAGTTGGACACATTCATTTTTCTTTTATGTAGACATTGCTGCATTCTCTCTGCATCTACAGTGAGGGTAATCCAAGTGTAATCCTACAGTCGTGCAATAGGCCGCAAGTTTTCATCCCTTCGTTAAATTCAAAAATACTCCTTGCATATGCAGCTTGAATAAGCAATCCCTTAGTTAATCCCAGTAAAAGCAGTGATTGCAACTGCTGGCTTTCTGTTTCTCTCTCCCGCCCAATATGCGGATGGCAAAATGTTATATAATCCAAAGCGTCACACTAATCCCTGCCCGTTCAAATCCAAACAGGTCAGAATCTTGTAATCTTTACTCCAGAGTCCCCAACAATCAAACGGGCCATGGAGGGATGAACCTGGGACAAAAGAAGTCACAATCAGAAAGGCTTTTTTAAGAAAAGCATAAAATATCACATGGAGAAAAAGAAACACCTTGATAATATTGGGAAAAAACAAACAAACAACAACTTATTCTTAAATGCAAACCTGGATACAGACATCATCTTTTGTAACATTATACATACACATCCCCTGTCCTACATTCAGTACATATTTTAACAAATTTGGGAGCAGGTGGATGCCCGTTGTTGTCTACTAAGAAGAGTTTTCCCTTTCTCAGGTCTTTAACATGTTGAAAATCATTACATATAATGTTGACAGGCAGTCGGAGGTTCGATCACAATTCAACAATAACTTCCAGTTATTTATTTATAAAAACAACTTGTCTTTGTTTTTCAATTTTTTATTTTTTTTACATAACCTAGCCCCATCTTGCCGAAGGGATTTCTATTTATAAACCAAATTGATCTCCAAGATCTAGCAACCAATGTCTTCTCCAAATTCCTTGCTCGAGGCTGTGTGGCAAAGGTAATCGAGCCTTTGTTGTTGCCGACCCCTCTCTATGCAACAGACTGCCAACCTCTTTCAGAACTGTGTCTTCGCTACATTAAATCTCTAGTTAAAAATAATTTACTTACAACTCTATTTCCCAAGCCTTAATCTAGGTTTCCCTGTTTTGTCTTGTTTGTTGTCTGCCTTGTCACTGACATAACAATAGATTAAAAAAAACATGTTACATCAGTAGCTGCCTTGTATGTTTTATCTGTTTTTGCTTTGACTCTTGTATCTCTTGGTCTTTCTTGATTGTACAGCACTTCACTTTGAATCAATTGGTAGTTGTGTGAAAGTGCTTTATAAATAAATAAATGAAGGAAGGAAGGAAGGAAGGAAGGAAGGAAGGAAGGAAGGAAGGAAGGAAGGAAAGAAAATCTATAGACTTTCCAGAATAATTAACTTTATTATAAATTTAATTGAATGTATTCAAAATAAACACTAAAAGCGGTTGCACTTTAGTTAGGGTTAGCAAGTTGAAGGATAGAACCTTGTTATCACCTAGTTTAGGTAATGACTATTATAAAGTACATAATACGTACATGCATACCAGCACTGTAAAATAAAGTGTAACCCTAAAATTTAAAATATAGAAAAAAAAAAACTAAAAGTTACCCAATTATTATAACTTTACAAAGATATAGTATGAAAAATATATATTGATTTTCATTATGGATTATTTGTTTTGAAAGATTAATGAATTTATATAAATAACCAACACAAAACATTATCTCAGCTGATAACTTATATGATACTATGTTGTATACCAAGGCTGCGTTCCACTTAAATTTATACATATTGTTTGGCA
The DNA here is from genome assembly GCA_903798125.1 of Danio choprae. NCBI lineage: Eukaryota > Metazoa > Chordata > Actinopteri > Cypriniformes > Danionidae > Danio > Danio choprae. The sequence goes on from CAIGQW010051953.1 coordinate 499,273, forward strand.
GGTGTGTGTGAAATTCTCTAATCTCCAAGTCTCTAAAGTTCATAAGATCATTTAATTCATGAAACATTGTAACATCACTTCAGATGATGTTTAATTGACCCCCACCCCAAAAGTTCAATGATACATTACCTATAGAAATATATAGTGGTGTAAGAGCAATAGTGGGCACTTGTGCAGCATAATTAATTACGTACAACCAAGTCAGTGAAGTTAGTGAGGGAAGGATGTTCAAATAAATGCAAGTGAGGAGTGACCAAACCTGTTCCTGGAGAACGACTGTTCCGCATAATTTAATAATATGTACGAACTAGCTTATTAAACTCAGACTTAAAACCTTTAGGCATGTGTAGATGAACTGGTTAGAGCTAAAATCTGCAGGACATTGGTTCTCCAGGAGCACGGTTGGACACCTGTAGAAAATAATTAGCTTTTCTACCTCTATTAGTATCTCTCTACTCACCTGTGCCTGCAGTGGCCCATAGGGCACCAGCTCTCCATCTACAGTAAGGGTTCCTCGTGGCGAAAGTGGCTGAAGGCGGAAAGCCCGAGCAGAAACGTGACTAACATAGGGAGAGCTAAGAGACATATGGGCTCCTCTCTCCATTGCTAGAAACAGTCTAAGTAGTGTTGCTCGGGAGATGCCAGCCCGCACAAATGTCAGATGGATCAATCCATCATCAAACCGAGCCTGGGGCGCAGCAAGAAGGTCTGCTCCCAGGTGGGACTGGTAGATGGCAAGAACAAGGACAAAATCACCCTCAATGGTAATCCAGTCCCGTGTAGGAAGAGGCTGGTCCAGAGGGGGTAGCAAATCATCCTCTGGAAGGTTGATGGAGGATGTCACATGAGGTCGGTTTTTTAGGGGTCCTGCAGGCTCTGCTAGGTCGAAGTTAAAGGAAGGAGTTGGTATAGAAGGGGACGGAGAAGATGAGCTGGGAGTGTTGGGACGTGGTGCAAGATAAGAAGAGTGTGGAGAGGCACAGGATGGAGATGAAGGAGGGGTTGGAGAAAGGGACAGAGAAAGGGATGGAAATTTTGGAGGGAGAGAGTTCGAATGTGATTGGTGGAGCAGGGAGAGGGGCCTTGGCCGTGAGGGGTTCTGGTTCTGGTCTAAAGGTTTGGGCTTGAAAGCTTTGAAAGGAGACTGACGGAATGGAGAGGATGAGATAGTGAGGGCTCGCTCACGAGACTTGTCCAACGAATATGCCTCTTTCTGAAAGTAGGTGCCATTTATGTCCTCATCCTCCTTGCCATAGGCTGCCAGCTCCAAGTCTTGGTCAGTGTCTGCACCGATCGGTTGGCTGAAGAAGGCATTAATTATTTGGCTAGAGGGAGCCGAGTTTTTACGTATTGCATGTTGCAGTTCAGGTGGTGTTGTCTGATAGCTTCCGTCACACTCATTTACCTCATTTCTGTCACTCAAATTTCTTGCGTTTGTCACCTCTTGGCCATCTATCTCACTCTCTCCTGCTTTATTTTCTTCTCCATTACCATTATTCTTGGTTATGTTGTCACATTCATCCCTTTCAGTTGATTCTGAGCTGGTCCCAGACATCTCCTCCATTTTCTTTTCTGCTTCTACCTCTCTCTCTCTGTCTTCTGCGAGACTGCTAGCTCTCACTACCCCAACCCCTCTTGCCCTGTCTCTCCTCCTTTCCCTCTCCCTCTCTCTCTCCTGTCTCTCCCGCTCTCGTTCTCTCTCTCTTTCTCCATCATCTTTTCGGAGACTTCTTTGTTCACTCAGGCCCATGTCAGAGCATGTGCGGTGGATGGGTGTGCGACAAAATCCCTCCAAACCTTCAGTAATACTGCGCGACAGGGGCCTGCGGGGTGGATGAGGTGTGGCATCAGGGGACAGGTTGACTACAGCAGGAGGCAGGTAGGAAAGACGACCCTTATAAGAGCGCAGAGAAGCCAATCTCACTAGTGTTCCCAGTGTGAAACGAGCTGAGCCCAGTCCACGGTAGCGTTCGCTCTCTATGTCCACATCAGAAACAAAACCCCAAGCCACAGAAAGGAAAGAGAAAAGCCTCCTGGGAGCAGGTGGATGCCCGTTTTGATTAGTCGTGGATGATGAAGCACATGGGCTGGTTGTAACAGAGACCAAGTCCAACGGTTTAACCCCACCTCGACACAGCAGAAAACAGCAGTTGAGGAGGAGAGGCTCTCGTAGGCACATGTCATATCTGATAGACAGAAAGCAAACGCAAAATAGACAATTAAACAACTTTAACAGAACACCAATAAGAGCCTTAGATTTCTTTACATAAAGCATCTAAATAACTCTAAATAAAATAATATATTAATAAAACACCTCGGCATAACATAGATCTTGACTGGGTGTTTAAAAGTAGCTACGCTGGTACTAGTACATCTACACTATAGCAAAGATCTACTGAAAAATATTAAACTCATGTTAGTAATAAAGGCGAAATTTCTGTAACAATGACACTAAGACTTCTCCATCTACATTCATTTTTTGTTGTTCTTCAGAGGGAATAGTAAAGAAAGGCCCTTTATATGCACATTGCAGCATGTGAAATTGTTCATGCAACAAAGCATTAAAAATAAATTGTACCAAAGGGCATTGCAAACACGCATGAAGAATAAGAGTGCTTAAAATAAAACATCTGTCATTCTTTACAAACTCTCGTATTGGTCCAAATCTGTATGTGTTGCATTTTAAAACACATAAAAATATTAAAACAAAAATCTCCACATTAGGTGAGAAAGGAAAAGTAACCATATACATATTTTGGATTCTGTGTGAATAAATGATGACCACTTAAAATTTTAAACTGTTCTTTTAAAAATAATGAAGGCTCTCTAAATAACTAAACATTTTCACAGTTTGTACCAGATGAGATCAAGTACATTTCATACCCAGCATAGTGGTTGATGGAACCAGCAAGCGCATTTCCAGAGCCACAAGGCAGGATTCCCACAGGAGTTTTAATTGCTTGTTCCCAATCTGGCCTTTCCATAAGGCCATTTATCACCTAGAGAAAAGAACACATTATTATGTAAATTATATAAAAAAACAAGAACTCATTTTATACATGCAAGCCTAATGGCTGATCACCCAGCTACAGAAATCATCTTTTGTAATATTTTATGTCCCCTGTCCTACATTTAGTACATATTTTAACAAATTCCTTCCAAGTAGAGTTTATTTTTCTCAGCCATTTAACATGTTGAAAATCATCACAAAGAATCCACAGACTTTCCAGGAAAATTACAACACAAAATACTGGCAAAAATTTGACCAATTCCATCTTAGCATTGTTATAACGGGGATGAAAATATCCACCTCGTGCAAAAGTCCATCTCCAGACACAATGATGATTCCATCCCATTCCGGCAGTGAGATCTCTCTGATTAGCTCACGTGCATGATTCTGACGCTCTGCACAACAACAAAAATCACATCCATTTTAGTGCAATTCTGTGTACATCAATTATATTCTGAACCATTTACAGCTGGCATCTTGTTTGATAGATTGCGTGTGTTGGTCTTACCTGTCTGTATGAGGTTATAGCTGATGTTAGCTTCTCTTATCATTGGAAGTATGTGCGTTTGACACCATTGCATTGCCTGACCCCGGCCACTGAATGGATTGACCAGCAGCAACAGTCGACGGGGACGAGGCAACATGCTTTTGCAAAATTCTGCCCATTACAAAAGGAAAAACAAATGAGTGTAAAGCCTTCGTTCTTAGGCAAAGTAAGCACTAGACCAAACACTAAGCCACATACGAAGTGATCTGAAAGTAGAAACAGTATGTTTTTAACAGATGTAAAAATAAGCACCCCGAAAGATGCATGTATTTCTGACCCTCATTTTTAAAAATCCTGATAAATTGAGAATTTTAAACATCAAGTTAAAGATATCCAGCTAACCATTTATTAAATTAAATCGGTTCAATAGTGTGATATCTTGAGAGCATTTCATCATGTTCTTAAGATTGTGATTTGAGAATTTGGGAAATATCTTATCTTTCCAGTGCATAATGCATGTGCCTTCCTGATCTTTACCTAGATTTTATCTGAAGACTTCTTTCTTCCCACATGGTGCAAATTTGTGCTGCTTTTATTCTGACTCGTGTATTTTGAAATTAACAAGAGTTTCCTGGCAATTCCTTAACATCAACATTTCTTATAAAAGGTAAAACCCGTTTCCCTCGATTTTAACAGTTAATTGTGACATGTTGTTTAAGTGTTGCTTTAATTTGATCTATAAACAATGTAGTTTTACCCATTATTGAAATGGTGATCAAATATCTAAAAAATAAAATGACCACAATTAATATGGGCGTATTAACATTTCACCCCACAATCTGACCCTGCCTCAGGGTCTAATCAGACTGAGATCCCAACACAAACTACAAACCAACAAATATATTAACATCATATAAAAGGTATTTTAATTATTTACTGAGCTGCAACAACTAGAACTCGGATGTAACTACAGCACAACAGTTTAAAAAAAGGGACAGAGCAACAACACAGCAGCATCTGGTAAAATCCGTATTGCTACCGAATGATCTACACTACTCAAAACAAGCTATGTTTTCCCTGCCGCAGACCCACCCAATCTCTGACCGTCAATGACAGCATGTGGTACACATTATGAGTGCAAAGCAAAGGGGGGAAAAAAGAGAGCAGACTGAAAAAAAAGAGCAGTAGTGAACAGTTAAACTCTTACACAAATAAATGCAGACAGCAATGATTCATGCTCGCATAAATTTAGCTCACCATAAAATTAAATCAAAGTAACATCATATTTACAAGACACATACTAATGCAACAGCACTGATTCAGATGTCATGAAGAATTAGCAGCATCTGGATGCATTTTTACATTTAGTAAAGACATTAAAAGCTATTTGATAGGGTAGGTGAGTCAAATGCTTTCGCACAAGCACAGACACACATAACCACCTGAATACAAAGCATCTGTGAATGATCAAACCCTGACACCCACCTGTAGTGGAGCTGACGTCCATCCCCCTCAGCAGGCTCTGTATAGCAGCATTCCATTTCTCCGCCTCAGCTCGGCTCTCTGCCAAATATGCCCTCACCTGTCTGTGTCTAGAAACACCCTTTCTGCGGCGTCCCGGAGGGTACCAGTAAAGCACCAGTAAGGGAGGGGCAGGCAAGCGTGGGCAGCTGCATCCGGTCAGCTCTGCCATCGGCAGAAGCAACCTGGACTGCTTCCCTGCACGTGGAGACAACCGCTGGACATGGATGTGAGTTGGCGTGAGAGTCAGGGCATAGTTAGTGGAGGCAGGGCTGGAAGGTAAAGACACACCTCCAGGGCTGTTGGGGCAGCTGTTGCTGTTACTTCCACTGCCCCCTCCACTGCTCCAACCGCCAAACTGTCCATGCAGCAATGCTTCCTCAGTCATGGACGGGCTCTCTGGGCCAGGGGAACGCATGCTTAATGTCTGGACTCAAAAAGTAGTGCCACTGGGAAGCAAAGGGTAGGTTTGGATGAGGGCCTCATACAGAGGTCTATCTTCAACTTTGTAGTGAGATGACTTTCTGGACGGATGCAGTAGACGTTTAGAGATGTTTTACATAAACTGAATGTTCAACAAAGTTATAAATGATAACAGTGCTTCAATAGGTGTCTGTTCAAAATAAAAAAAAGAAACTTCAGCAGGCCTTTCTTTCCCTGATAGTGTTAAATCTTTCCAATCAGTGCAATTTTGCCTGGAAACAATGCTAATTCCTCTTATGATCATCTGATCAAAACACAATACACAAAAGAGATTTCCAGTTTAGTATTGCTAGTATCCTAACAAAAACATAAAACATTTATTTGCTTTTCTCATTTGTGTCTTTATGTGAACATACTGGCAAAATGTCACAAGATGAGAAAAGGTGCAAGTCTTTTGTCAAAGCTAAACGGATTTCATTCTGCATCTACATAAATAATCATTAAGTTACCTTATTTTAACAATTTTCCTTTCTTGCAACTCTTAAATAAAACTGGAAGCACGATTTCAATCAACAATGCATTTCTTAAGGTCAGAGAGCTTTAAACTTCCGACGGCTAAAAATAAACACAGCAAGGTTATAATAACCCTATAAAAGCTACAAAAAATGTTCAGTGACAAACAAGCACAGAGAGCAGAGGTAATGGCCGGACAAAGATAATGTTTGAAAAGAATCCAAATGAAGCCTTATCGAGGTGTACAACTGAAAACACAGTTCCTCTCCAAAGACAACAAGGTTGAGGAAGTGATAGAGATGAACGGGATGCAACTTTTGGTTTTGGTCAAAAACAGTAACAGAGATTGTAGCATTGGTGGGAATGCAAGCATTTTAGCTCACCCAATGAAAAAAATGCAAGAAAATCCAAGCTTTGATATCCATGAAGGTTGAATTCTGTTCTTCGGTTCTTGCAGGACAGTCCTCAAAATGGTAAATAAATAAAGCACAGAATACAGAAAGAGGAGTAGTGCTGGAACAGCGTCTCAAGTCATGGTTTTCCTCTGTAGCCTCTGTTACAGGTGCCCTGATACATGGAAAAAGGTTGGAGAGAGAGACAGAAAGAGAGAGATTACATTTAGCAGATTAGAGGTCAAGTAAAATGAATCTTAAGAATATGAAGATTTTTTCTTCTAATTGAAGTTAAAGAATTTCTGTCATAGAAGATATTTTTGTCTTGATTCTGAGGTCAACATCCTCTTTACTACCCTTCTAAATCAATGCAATGCTGAACTGACCCTTGACCTGCACCTAACCGTATAAGACTTAAGTAATCAGATAACATATAGTGCATTAGCTTCAATGATCTGACATCAGCAAAAAGAATTATGCTGAACAATACAATTCTGTTTCTCAACAGAAAGAGTGTGGCAACTGTTAATCTGAGGAAATGTGAACAGATGGATTTACAGACTAAATACAAAGTTCATTCTTCAAAATTTCCAAATGTCTGTGGTTTGCCAGTGCTAGGCAACCCCAAAAAATGCATGGCCGTGTCATTTTAAACCAAACAGTGAAGAAAACCTGCTGGGGTGGAATTACACCTGTTCAGCATCAATCTTGGATGACACCGTATCTTTAAATTCCACAATTGAGCACGAAATGCAACACCAAGTGCGCAGATAAAAAGCAGAGTTAAGAAGCATTTGGAACTTTAACTCAATGGAACACAGGAATGTTTGAAATGTGAACTGACGACAGATTCAGCAGATTAAGATCTCATAGTGTGAGTTTATGGCTAACAGGAAACGACTGCAATTGAGAGGCCTAATATATCGACTCAGTCTACAAACATCTAGGACGAGACGCATGACTGTGTAAGACATTTTAGCTGTTGTTCAACATATGTGTCTTTGTTTTGGAATTTAGTCAGTCAGTGAGCAAGTAATGCTCAATGCACAGATATGCGACTCTTATCATCCACTTTAATTTTCTTCCTGTCCTGCATTTTAAGACTCATGTGAAATCAATGCTTGGCAAATTTCCATAACCGTTAAAGAACAATAATAAAAAAAACTGTGATGTTCACTTCGCCCACATGTATCCTTAAAAAGCTAGGCGGTGACATTGCCAAAAAAGCAAGACCCACAAAAGACCAAAAGTGCATTCCTCTATAAAGCTGCCACCTTTCAAGAGCCAAAGAGGCTCTGTTGACTGTCTGGGCTTCTTGCACATGAATGCACACTTTGTCCCCTTTATCACCAAGAAGACTTTTTACTGCGTCAATGATATGATAGTTTCATACCCCAAAGCCTTTGACTTACAATTAGCCAGGTGTGACCTAACAGATCGTAATTCAAAGATACTGATGACCTTCGCACAGTTGTGTAGATCTAGATCTTCCTTTATGCAAGTAGTTATGAAATTGATAAACGCACGGGCCTACTGATAGAAAATAAAATTGTGCTTTGCAATCCGAACTGAGTAAAGACAAAAATAAAAAGCTCTATTTGACACATTAGAAATCTAATAGCACCCTTACACAATTACAAAGCGTTTCCGAATTTGACAGATGGTCAGTAGGCTGTGACAGTGACTAGTTAACTAAATGTTGCAAAGGGAAATTGGTTTTATTCAATTGACTGTACTTTGTATTAAAGTACAAAAGGCTGCTCACATTTTGACATTTGGAAATTATAAACCATGGTCATAGCTGGTTGAGAAAACAAATAGCCCATGTTATCTTGACCCTGAGGGTACTTTAAAATGAATTGCACGCGAAACGGGTCTTCAAAAGACCATAAAAACTAATGTCAAGGAAATTAATAAGTACAACTGCAGTTTCTTAGCAACTCGGAGGCAAACTCGCATATAAACACTGCTAGCTGATGACAGGCCAACACAACGAACTAGTAACATTATATCATCAGGATGAATGGACTTGATTGTACGCACAGAAGCCATTTAAATCCTTAAATGTAATAACGAAAAACCACGGTCTTATTCCTGTGATAAATGTATTCGGAAACATGTTGTTAATGTCATTTTAAATAACCCAGCTGACGGGAGCTCAGACACATCAACCTGAAAAACGAATCTGTTTCTGTTCAAATACTTTATCAAATATGGCGAACTAGAAACTTTTATGTTCCTTGTGGGATGTGATTACTATGCTAATAAAAATAAACGACAAAGCGATAACAATAGCGGACTTACCTGGCTTTTTTGTCCCCCCTACATCGCGAGTTTTCCAGCTTTCCTGAGCTGTAGGGGAGGCACGAGCGTTTTCAGGAAGTCTATCGAAGCGGTGGGAGGAGACAAGCGGATGATTGACGTGATAAACCTACAATCATGAAATACAACTGGTCTGGTCAACCCTATCTTGGCGATAAAAAACACGCTTTTGCGCGATACTCCCTAGTTCTACCTTAAAGGCCGAAGAGCTTATGTTCTACGCACTTTCTCTTTTGATTATTGATGAGAATTATATTTATTTTATTGTAAATATACAGTTATTTAACATTCATATTACGGTTATATTCACATAATACACAGTCAAACTGTGCACATTTGAAAGTAACTCACAGATATGTGAAAAGCGGAAAATGCGCAAACACACGCACACACGCACACACGCACTTTAAAAAAAATATATATATATATATAAATAACCGACAATTTTATGGGTAGAGCGTATTTTTAATCATGGTTTGCTGGTTAATAGATTTTAATCTGGATAATATTTAATACCTTTCACGAGAGAGCTCAGAGACAGGATGTGGAATACATTTAAATTGCAACATTAATCATTGCTGAAACTATAATTTTTTATAAAATAAAAACAAAAATTGGCAAAATTTATATTTATATTTCATTTTTATATTGGAAAAGAGATAAACATAAAATATAAAATAAACAAACACATGAAAATTAAACTAGATATTTTAACCAAATTTTCCAACATTTATTTATTTACACAAAAAGACACTTACAAACATATACATGCATTGATATGCATAAATGTAGGTATCTGACTAGGTAAAACTAATAAAAAGCGTTTTAAAGAGATCTCTTTTTTTTCTAATCTAATCTTTAAAACAGCAGTATTTATTCAAACTCGTGCTATTAAATAGACTGTTTCAATAAGAAATTGAAGAACGGTATACATTTATATTTATTTCTAATTTCATAATACAACAATTCCATAATATGAGACAAACAATGGGGTGAACAATAATATGAATTAAGTATATAAATTATTATTATAGTTATAAAAACATATAGAAATATATATATATATATATATATAT
>CAIGQW010051953.1:509116-550919 GCA_903798125.1 Danio choprae
TATACAATATTAATATGCAAATAATTGTTATGGTGCCTATTCATATAAGTTTATATTCATATAACTTTATTCATATAAGCTTATCAATTATTATTATTATAGTTATAAAAACACATATACATATATATATATATATATACACATATATACATACACATATATATATATACATACACATATATATACATACACACACATATATATACATACATATATATATATATATATATATATATGATAAACTTATATGAATAGGCACCATAACAATTATTTGCTTGCTGTTATTTGTATTTTGTACAAATAATATGAAAAAATCATCCGAGTAATTAAATACAATTATCATTATTACACTCACTTACTGACTCGGTTATCAATTCTACAACCAGTTTTGAAAATAAAAACGGATTTTATATACCAACTAGTATACTTGTTACAAACAAAAGAATATTGGGAAGAAAAAAATGTTAAAACCCAGGGAGATTTTTTGGGGTTTAAAAAAAACGGTCTCTTTCCGTAAATATAACCTTTCACCCATTATTTTGTCCAATGGGGTCAGCGTTCAGGCGGAAATTATCACAACTTGAGAATTGATTGACAGACATTTTTAACGAATCATAAGAACGAAAAAAGGCGAGAGGCGGGAACTGCAGCAGCGAGTGGTGGGCGGAGTCTGCCGTCCATCTTTAATGTACTGGACAGAAGGGGGATTGACGAGCTGAAAACATTACCAAATTTGAAATAAGGAATTGGCGGATATTTTGGTCCTGGCTGTCACGCAGAGATACTAACGAATATTGCACACTTTTGAGAAAGGTATACGACGAATGTGCATTCAATTTAAGAGTTTAAATCCCCCACACCTTCTGTTGGAAAAACTATGTGTGTGCTAGCAGAGCGTTAGCTGTAAGCGCTGCTCGACATCACAACAACAGCAGCTTAATCCACGTTAACGGCAGAAATATGCAGTATACAGTCTATAAATACTGTCAGGGTGACATTTCTTCAATGCAGATGAGATATGGCGATAAAATGCTGCTGATCTCAACGGTTAGCATCATGGTGGCTAGTGATCAGAGGCTGCGTAAATTTGCGTAAACACTCTGTGAATGTGTTGGCGTTACGGTATAAGTGATCGAAACTGGGGGAACGATCAAGTCGGGCTGTCATTGAAATTTTCGATATTTTCTTTATACTGGAGTACTGCAAAGTCTATAGTTGCGTTTATTTGTTGGCATTGAAAGAATTCGAGTAAGACACAACTTTTAACTGTTTTCTGTTCTTCTTGGTGTAACGTTAGTTGAGCAGAATGTGTTGATATCAGCCTTTTCTATTGAGGTTTATCTGTGAGGAGCAGTAGAAACACTTACCATCTGGTTTACACTGAATGCTCTGCAAGTTAACAGTCTCTCTGATGCCTTTGCAGTGACAGAAGGTATGAAGACAGTATCATAGCGAAGCCATGGCTGATAAGAGAAAACTTCAAGGTAAGACAATACAATATAGAAACCTGTAATCCCCTTTCTCCTGCTTTGGCTGTTTTGACACATCTGTCTCTGTTCAGAGGTTTTTCTTAATCATTTTGTTTCATGATTCATGCATCATGTTCTTTACACATCCAGGTGAAATAGATCGATGTTTGAAAAAAGTTGCAGAAGGCGTCGAACAGTTTGAAGATATTTGGAAAAAGGTAAAACTCAATGCATGCTGCAAAAATAAGAGAAAAAGGGGTCATCCACTTGTTATTTTTTAATAATTTATTTCATTTTCAGCTACACAATGCAGCCAATGCCAATCAGAAGGAAAAATACGAGGCAGATCTCAAAAAAGAAATTAAAAAACTACAGGTATGAAATCGCTTTTGACATTTAGTACAAATTTCGTCAATAATAGTACAGATGGATATTAATATTCCTTGTTCTCTTGAAATGCTGTGTGGCCAATCAAATTAGAGAAACAGAATAGTTGCATCAGTAGAATTATTATATAACTATATAAGTGGGGGAAAATGTGTTCTCAATCATTATAATTGTTCTCACCTGTTTTTCTTAGCGACTACGAGACCAGATTAAGACATGGGTTGCATCCAATGAGATCAAAGACAAAAGGCAGCTAGTGGAGAACCGCAAGCTTATTGAAACGGTACAAACTTGTCACAGTACTCAAAAGATTTTAATTTAAACATAAAAGCATTGACCGTAGACTTAAATAATGACTTGTGAATTTTTAAATGATATATTTCTCAAGTCGGATTTTTCAACCCCTTAACCTGACTCAGTCTTTTTCTCCTCAGCAAATGGAGCGCTTTAAGGTGGTTGAAAGAGAAACCAAGACAAAGGCCTACTCTAAAGAGGGGTTGGGCTTGGCTCAGAAAGTGGACCCAGCACAGAAAGAGAAGGAGGAAACGGAACAGTGGCTCACGGTACCAGAGGGGTCACAAAATAGCAGTGGGGGATTGAAAAAACAACAACTTTGAACTGGATTCAAGCAGTGCAGTAATGACATGATTTTTCTCTCTCGCAGAACACAATAGACACTTTGAACATGCAGGTGGACCAGTTTGAGAGTGAAGTTGAGTCCCTCTCGGTTCAAACACGAAAAAAGAAAGGCGACAAGGAGGTCGGAATTTCCGTTTTTCCATTTTCTTTCCTCCGCTTTCACTTTTTATGATTTTGGTGTTATGCAAACACACACTGTTAGAGATCTCGTCATGTTGTCCGGCAGTTTTGATCTATAGGATGCCGTTTGTGTTTGTTTTCAGAAGCAGGACCGCATTGAGGAGCTAAAGAGGTTAATCGAAAGACACCGGTATCACATTCGTATGCTAGAAACCATATTAAGGATGTTGGATAATGATTCGATTCAGGTTGAAGCCATCCATAAGATTAAAGATGATGTGGAATACTACATTGACTCTTCGCAAGACCCAGACTTTGAAGAAAATGAGTTCCTCTACGATGATCTGGACTTGGAGGACATACGTAAGTCTGTGTGTGTGTGTGTGTACTTGTTTTTATATCCTGGTAGGGAATAAATGGGGATTTGTGCCACCATGGGGACCCTAATTGAGGACCCATGGGTAAACATGCTTAAAAACCTCACAGAATGAAAAATTTTGAAGATGTAAAAATGCAGATTGTTTCCTGTGAGAGTTGGATTTAGGGGTAGGTGGATAGAATATACGGTTTGTATAGAACCGTATACATCATTACATAAATTAGAGTGCCCATCAGGATATAGGAACAAGTGTGTGTGTATGTGTGTGGAGTAACATAATGGATGTTGTCAAATGAAATGGCTGGTTGTTGATTTACAACATATATATACACAATATAGGTCATCTCATATCCTGATAACGATATATATCATGATATCATACCATTTCTATAAATTACATTTTAAATGTATATAATCAGAAATGTACCCATTTGTATGTAATCATATTTCTCAATTTAATTAGAACTTCAGGGCAAATGGTTGATTTAAAAAATGTAGAAATATTAAATAAATATGAATAAAATATGAAACGCTTTTCAAAAACTAATAATTACAGGTCCAACATAAAAAATAAAATGCATAATGTAATCATCTTTCAATCAATCAACTTTCTCATAATGTGGTTATTGAGGTATCTGTTTGCATCCCCCTAATGATGTGTAATATTGCGCTTTAAATGATGAAAAATGTATTACTGTAAACGATGTGTTTTGAAACACCACTAAATAAATGGTAGAGGATAATATGAAATGATAGATGTTATTGCACAGCCCTGATATTGGTTGCATTTATGATTATTTTTTTTATTTATTTTTTTTAGCGGCAACCTTGATGGCGACATCTCCTCAGGGCCACACTGAAGATGAGATGTTCCTTCAGTCCAGCAGCACACCGACGTCCACCACTTCCTCTTCCCCCATCCCTCCATCTCCTGCTACAGGCACAACGGTAAACCGCTTACATTTTTCCTTGAAAGCTTTTGAATTTTTTTTTTCTGGCTTTAGAGCACATAGAAATCATATAAAACCCACAAATTTGGTTCAGTTCATCACATTTTAATCTTGCCTCCTAACACTTGTGAATCTTTTAAGACTTACCTTAAATATTAAAGTAATATCAAAACTTGTATTTTTATATAAAAAATATATTATTTATATTTATTTAGCTTTTCCTTCAAAAATTTCAAAATGTCAGATTCTTTCATCAGATCACAAACCTGTACAGAATAATATATATTAGAAACAAATAGCTGGCAGAACTGAATTAATAATTAAATTAAATCCATTCAGTTGTAAATTTTGAAATTATTAGTTATTTTGAAAGGTTTTATTTTTAAGTGCAGACATAACAGTGGTCCAAACTGGTCGATCCAAAGTGTCTTGTTTAGTTTTTTTCTGAAGTCTGTAAAGCATATTTTGTTGAATTATACCGCTGTAAATCCCATTAGGCAAAATTCTGTAATAAAAGTTCCTTAATGCTTCCAAAAATGTTAAGTTTAATCGAAGATCGAAATGAAAGATCATATAGAATGTAGGCACAGACCGGTACAAGATTCTGACGATATGATAACCTTGGGTAAATGCCTGGGTAAAAAAGAAAAAAAAACAGCATTTGTTTTCCACAATTGAACAATATATTTTATTTATAAAAAAAAAATTAAAAAAACACTTTAAATATTTTGGAACAGTAAGCATGTCAGGCTAAATAATTAAAATAAATTATTGACTGTTGCCGTCTTCATTAGATTTAGAAAACAGATTTCTTTACAACATAAGGCATCTTTGGATGCATTTCTATTTTTTGGATATAAAATTAGCCACTGCACTGTTCGGGTCCAGAACATGATTGGATGGTGGCGCATAAGTGATTTGTTTTTCAAATGTTTCCTGAATTGTGGGCTGAACAGTAGCTCTTGATGTGGATGGTCCTTTGCTGCTGAAAAGTAAGCTTACATGTACAGCAGGAACAGTATAACAAAGTTTTTTTTTTTTTTTTACGGTTTTAAAACCTTGACTTTTTTTTTTTTTTATAAAGTGATAAACCTTGAAACTATCATTCCATCACTAATAGAATGCTTGTTAAAGACACAGGCCTCTATTCAGTAATGCAGTATATTCTGGTAATGAATATTAACTGTATTGCTATTGTGGCAGTTCTAAATGCTGTCAATTATTCAGTCCCTGAATTATGTTTGACTGCACTTATCTGACACACCATTTAACTTTGAAAAACATGTTTAAAAAAAACAAAAACATTTAACTGGTCTACTGATGACACTTATCTAGGCAATGTTTTCTAATTAATATCAGTAATGTACAGTATATGTAAAAAGTGTTTTTTATTTGAACACCATTAAACTTGTTATTAGGAGGACAGCATTGAGGTTTGCCATCTTTCTGCATCTAGTTCTTCACAATGATGGGAGCTTGTTGTCATTCATTGCTTGTTATAACTGTTTTATGTAAAAAAAAAAAAAAAATTGAAAATGTCCATCGTTCATAATTCCTCAGAATTTTTAATCACGCTACTTTGCATTTTATTGACCTTTACCCACAGAATTCATTCTTACTATATACTCTGTGTCAATATGTTTTACTCAGGAGATCCTAGAAGATAAGAGAGGTCGATCGACAGACAGTGAAGTCAGTCAGGTGAGACCTCACTAACAGTTTCTAATTAAAAAAAAAAAAAAAAAAAAAAAAAAATAGAAAAGTAATCACATAGCTACAGGAGACTTAATATGATATACAGCATTTGAAGTGACTTAAACTTATAAAAGTTGTCCTAAAACTACCAAACAACACCCATTCTTTTCAAAAACTTTGATCCACTTCAAATGTAGACAACTGTATAACATAGTGCATAGGTTGTATGAATCACTTTTTAATAGTGCTTTTGTTCTCCGTTTAACTTGAAATGTCCATGAGATTGCATGGAACGGAGTAACCAGAATCCAAATTTACTGATTGTTTTGTTTATAATCCTTTTTAAATTGAATGCATGTTTAGTGAAACTTTGTATTCTAACCTCATGGCTTTCCTCTAGTCTCCTGTGAAGAATGGCAACCCATCTCTGTCGTCCTTCTCCTCATCTGCCTCCTCGGGCTCTTCCTCATCCTCCTCTTCACTGGTTTCTATGGCTACTGTTGTTGGGGCCTGCACGGCAGTCTCTGGGGGCAGCAGCCTACTGGCAAGCTTCAGCAGTGCGGTGCAGCAGCATCCGCCACAGTCTCAACAGCAAACACAGGTCAAACTGTCCTCCACGTCCATACCCTCAAACAACACACCCAGCCCACCCAGCCACCCCACGTTACCGGCGTCCACTGTTTCCTCTCTGCCCAGTTCTAGCACACCTGGCCCAATTACTTCCAACTCCCTGTCACAGGCTTCATCAGTTCCTGGACTGGAGAGCTCTAGACTAGGCCTTGGGAAAGGTGTCGTGACGGTAACCAGCAGCAGTAGTGTGTCTCAGATGTCAGGTTTGGGCATGACGAGCTTGTCCAGTTCTCTTAACACAATGGCAGGGCTTCTCTCAGGCTCAACCCCTGCCCCTTACGCCCAGGCGGCTGCAGGGGGAACGACGGGCGGTGCCTCTAGTGGTCCTGTGGGCAGTGGCAGTAGTAGTTCTGGCATATCTGTACAGAGTGGAAGTGCAGTTGGAGCAAACACAGGGGCGACTAGTAATGGTACAGGGGCCAGTATGGGCTTGCTAGGGTCCAGTCCAGGTCACGGAACTCTGGCTGGAGGGATTCTGAACCTCGTGCCAGGGCAGTTGGCTCTTCAGGGGTCTTCGCAGGTGCCCGTGAGCCCTGTGGGAACAGCACCTGGAGGAGGAACTGGAGAGAGTGGATTGGGTGGGAATGGAAGCAGTTCTGGTGTGAGTGGAGGAGTTGGGACTAATGTAGCGCCTGCAAGACCCCCCAGCGGCCTCAAACAAAATGGAGCAACCAGTGAGTGCTTTTTAAGCCTGGGTAATCATCATCATCATCCGTTTATTTTTTCATATCAGTTATACATTTGATTTAATAATTTGGAGCAAATGTTTAACTGAGGTTAATGCTGTATTTTCTTATTATAGATTTAAACTAGTTACATTTAGTGGTGATTAGGAATAAATGGAAAAAAATTAAGATAAAAATGATAATTAAAAGTAATAAAAGCAGAAATTAATGAATACAAAAAATGTTTGTAAATTTATTTTTGTATTTTTTCCTTATGAATCAATAAGTAATCATATTCTGAAATTCTATCAAAAAGAAGTTATTTATTATTATTATTATTATTATTATTATTGTTGTTGCCGTTAATAATAATAATAATAATAATAATAATAATTATTATTATTATTATTATTATTATTATTATTATTATTATTTAAATACAATTAATTTAATAAATAAATTATTGATTATACAGTAATAACAGTTACAAAGAGAACAATAATATATATTTTTTAAATATATAAAAAGTCAAACTTTTCTTCAAGGTTACAGTGCTGTGGTTGCAGACAACACACCAGATTCCTCACTCAGCAGTGCCAGCCAATCACAAAACAGCCATTCCTCATCTTCAAGCTCATCAACCAATCAAACGTGAGTATACATCCACATATTTGTGAACTCCACTAAATAAAGCCATATTAAGGTTGATTGATTATTGCCATCTTTCTCTCTCTCTCCAACTTCCTGCGTATTATAGTCTGGATAATGGCCCCAGTTTATTGAGCTCTATCACTCTGCCCCCCTCCTCCCCATCACCTGCTTTCACTGACAGCACACCTGGTGGTGGGAGTCTCCTAAACGGCCCACACTCCTACACACCCAACACTGAGGCCATCAAGGTGTGTTTTGCAGTCATTCACACTACCAGTGGTGCAGAACTGACTCACTTCAGCTTTCAGTTTCACTAAAGTCACACCCGTTAGATTTGCTGAAATTATTTTCCCATAGTTTTAAAATGCTTTTCCCTATATCATTCCGTTTGGTTTCTCACAGGCTCCAGAACCACCAAGCTCTCTGAAAGCTATGGCAGAGCGAGCTGCACTGGGATTGGCACTGGATGGAGAAATCCCATCACTACACCTCACAGATCGAGGTATGTTCCACACCAGCCTGTTTAATGCAGACAAAGGCCTGTTTAACCATGGGAAATTGCAGCTCATTTCATCATGTTTGTTTGAGCTAATTTTTACACCTTGTTACACCAAGCTAATGGTAAAAATGACTCCATCTAACAGTTTAGTGTGCCAGATTTGTTATATAATATAAATCAAAATACCATCTTCTAGATTCCTTAGACCTGTTCTCGGGGTCCTCGGCACCACCGGGACCCACAACGGCCCCTCAGCCTGCTGTGTCAGAGGTCAGCCTGCCGCCATCTTTAGGGGCCTGTCCACTGGGCCCCACACCCCTTACAAAAGAGCAGCTTTACCAACAGGCGATGCAGGAGGCAGCCTGGACACACATGCCTCACCCGTCCGATTCAGAGAGAATCAGGTACGCATACAATTTTAAATACAGCTGAATGATAAAATTATACAAATGACAGCCAGTCAGAATTCACCCAGCTTTAAAAAGATCAAAAAAGTACAATGGAGATGAAAGTTTAATCTTCATTATGTAATGTTCAGTGGCTAGTAGAAGAGGGTTTTGCCATATAACAAAGACCCTTTTAACAAAAACCTAGGGTTCTTTGTCCTGCATGAAAATGTATTTCTGATGAATTGATGAACCTAGGGCAGGCATCTGATAACGCTTCTAGCTGCCATGTATCCGTTCAAGGTGCCGATTACAATAGTGTGCTTTTGTTTTTAAATGCATACATTTTTGTTATATTTACACCTGCCATTCACACTACTCTGTATTCTTTGACCCAGAAAAAAAAACAAAACGTAGCGTTTTGAAAATGCTAAAGACCCCATGTTAGTTTGGAAATGCCAGTGTTCCATTTCTGTATAGACTCAGTGAAAGGCAAACTATTGGAAACTTCGCTCTCTGACTGGTCTCATATCATTGCTGATTCATTAAACTCTTCTCATATCACCATAACACAACCGGTAGACTGCAAGTAGGCATGTCAGCAAAATGTGAACAGATCCAGTGAGTGTGAATGGTCAAGTATCATGTGTTTTAGGCTGTATAGTGTGGACAAAAACAATGAAATGCAGTAAAAATGCCAGTCTAGTCGGGAAGCATTTTCATTCTAAAATGCCGTTTTAAAGCGAAAACACACTAGTGTAAATGCATCCTATAAGACCCAATGCCTTCTCCAAACATTCTCCTCCAACTTCTTTACACACTTTGGGTTTTCTACAGTTTGAAGACACAGTGTGTAACACTTTAAAGAGTGTTAAATTCACTGAAATATTGTCTTGTCGGTCTTAAGTCATTCTAAACGGGTCTTAATTTTCCTTTATGTAAAGCTACCCAATCGATCCAACACACATCCAATCACCAACAGCATATCTCAATAAAACTTTTAGTAAACTATATTTATAACTAATATTATAACAGTCTGTTAAAAAAAAAGATGTATGCATACAACTAGGGTCTGCTTGTTTTGACACATTACTTATTTATTTTTTGATGGGGCAAGTAAAAAACATTTCAGCTGGGCCATTAAAAAAAAAAAAAAAAAGTAATTAAACATCATTCATAATGGTCTTTAAAAAAAAAGTCTTAAATTTGACCTGGTGAAACCTGCAGAAAATCTGGCCTAGTCTTTTGATTTTTCTGTTGATTAGAAGGTCACTGCAGGCTTTAAATCCAAAGACACTGAATGTCGAGATCCTTACCGTGTTCAGAGCTAAACTGCGAAGCAAATTCCAGCTGTACTGTTGAACCAATACCCATTGATGTTCTCTGCATGATTCCTTCTGCTTGGTTATTTGTCATGGACAACCAGCATTTTGAGGGAGACTTTAATGAGTTATAGACTTCATAAAGATGCAATATTGTAGGAATCTATTATAGGGCAATGCAATATTCCAGAAAGATATGAATTCCCATTTTCTCTTGCTGTGACTCACTTTCATCTGTTCAATCTGCTGAGGGTTTCAGTCGCTCTAAAGCATCTCACCTTATTGTGAAACCTGTAACATGAGGCTTTCAGTTTAAGAGTGTTTGTCTGATAATTAAGGAAATGACTATCAGGTGCCTGATTAACACCTGTGACTGTGAGGAATTGGAGAGTGTTTTCTAAATTTCATCTGCATTCTTTTTCAAAAGCCTCATTTAAGATAGTTATACTTTGCTTTAGTGAATTATGCTAAAAACTGCTCAAACACTGAGCTTGACATTTTAGTTCTTTAGTTTGATCTTCACCGTTTGAGAATGTTATTATCTATGTTATGGACAGTTGTATTCTTGTATAGATGTTTAAAAGTTACTCCTCCAGCTGTAGATTAAAGCCTTAATACAGCATAAATCTTTCCTTTTTTTTTTATTAATCCATGTGCAGGCAGTACCTGATGAGAAACCCTTGTCCTACTCCGCCATTCCACCACCAGATGCCCCCACATCATTCAGACTCTATTGAGTTCTACCAGAGATTGTCCACAGAAACGCTCTTCTTCATATTCTACTACCTGGAGGTGTGTGTGTGTGCGCGTGTGCGCGTTTGTTACATTTACTGACCATGTCTGTTGAATGTTTCAGTCTTCCAACTTTTTTCCCTGGGGTTTTTTTTTCTGTCAGGGCACAAAGGCGCAGTATCTGTCAGCTAAAGCACTGAAAAAGCAATCGTGGAGGTTCCACACCAAATACATGATGTGGTTCCAGCGGCACGAGGAACCCAAGACCATCACTGATGAGTTTGAACAGGTAAAAAACTGATTTTACACTTCAAATGCTCCATGTGGAGTTATAAAGCAATATATATTACATACTTTACAGTTCAGAAGGGCTATAATGATACTTGTTTTGTTGAGTTTTATAATAAAATGTCATTTAAAATATGAATAATATTTATAATAAATGTAGTTGTTTTCCAAATTTGTTCTGCTTTAATTAAATAATGCATCAATAATTATAGTTTCATTGACAGTAAAATATATTTTTGGCCAGGAAAAAAAACATCATTGGCTGGTGTAGCAAAACGCTAGCTTTAGTTGTTTTGTTTTTAATGCAAAGGACACAAGATTTTTAAATAATATTTATGATTATTTGTTGTTTTAAAAGTTTTTATACATTTTTTTTTTCATACTTTATAATAAAAAAAGATAAACAAAATTTTGAATAAAATGTAATATTATTTCAAAGTATTTTTTCTGTGGTGCAAAATGAATTTTGAGTGTCACTTGATGCTTCATAAATTATTCTAATATGCTGAATTGGTGTTTAGGTTATTTCATATTATCAATGTTGAATTATCAGATGTATAACATTTTTCATGATTTTTCAATTACAGTTTTTTTCAAAACAATATCACCTTTTTTCACACAATTCCCAAAACTGCACACACAAAATGCTAAATGCCTCACATCTCCTTCAAAATGTCATAAACACATGTCAGAATGAAGCATTTGCATCAAATGGCAAACACTTTCATACTAGTAAATGTTTGAATATACCAAGTAAACACTGTTGTTCTAAATCTAAAGCTCTTGCTCTTTCGTAGACTTATATTTACAGTCTTCTACAGTGACATTAATCTGCTGAGAGGAGTAACAGGTACACTGTAAACACAAATCGCATGTAGAAACAAAATATTTATTAGGCCAAACATTACTGTTGTATACAGTAGCATACAACAAAACCATAAACGTATGTAAAGCAAAAGTATATTCTTTACAGTATACAGTAAAGAACACAATTGTGTGTTGGGGGTCTTTGGGGGGAGAAGCGTCTATTGTCTAGAGAAGTGTCATGCGGGCATAGGGTTGGCCATCATATACTTTTCAGCATGTGTTTCCAGCGTCTTTTTATTAGTGTTTGCCCATTTGAGGTGCGCGTTTGTGTGTGTAACCAGGTGTATAAGCTTCCAGTTAGACTATTGTGTTTTAGGTAGAGAGTAGTGTGTAATGTTCTGAAGTGTTTTATGCAATTGAAGTCCAAGGCTGAGAAATCGCTTATGGTTTTGGAGATTTGAAGTGTAGTTTTGTATTTTGAGCAAGAGGTTTCAGAAATTATGTGACATAAAAATATTTTGTGTGTAAGCCGTTCACAAGGAATAGACTTTTCAAAAACTTGCTTATTATATGTTTTAATCGAACTTACTGAATAAAAGTATTCATTTCCTAGTGTTTCCTAGCATATAGTGTGTGTGTGCGTGCGTGCGTGCGCGTGTGTGTGTGTGTGTGTGTGTGTGTGTGTGTGTGTGTGTATACGCTTTTACTTTGTATAAATGTTCACCTTTAAACTTCACTTTTTTCTTCTGTTTGTAGGGCACGTACATTTACTTTGACTATGAAAAGTGGGGCCAGAGAAAAAAGGAAGGATTTACTTTCGAGTACAGATACCTGGAGGACCGAGACCTGCAGTGACTGACGGGGAGAGGGAGAGAGAGAGAGAGCGAACGCTACGACACTGAAACCGCTGCTGTTGACATTCCGAGATGAACTCCATGTCGTGGTTAAAGTTGGATGTGAAGTTGGCCTTTTTCTTTAAAAGAGAGAGAGAAAGAGTGGGGGGTCGAGTGCCTGTTTACACGCAAACATTTGAACCTCCTTTAATGTTGAGTCTTTATCCCCTTCATTTCTGTTCTAACCGAGACCCCCGCCTAGCCGAGCGACAGAAACACAAAGGAAATGATTTGGTTTAGAATGCCACAGACAAAACATATTTGCTCGTAGTTTGTGTTTGGTGGAGTGCTGCATTAGCGAGTCTTATCCTCTTAGATGACATATACTGACTATATGATGTGAACCGGCACTAAGCGAGATCCTAAGCATCGATTTGGTTGTTCTTAGTTCATTGAGCCCCTCTGGGAGTGTTTAGGCACTGTGACTTTGCCTTGCGAGATAAACGTGTCGACCATTAAATTGCTATGCAATTGAATTCCTCTCGACCTCCCTTCCTGTATCATTACCTAAATGTGGGTTTGCTAGAGCGCAAAAATACAGTTGCCGTTGATAGGGTAATGTTCTGTAGCATCTTCTCTTACATGTGTTCCCAAGCAAGGTGGGTTGAAGTGTTCAGCCTTCAAAAGTGGCGTGTGATTATTTGTCTGTTAAACATGGCATGAGTGATCTCACTTCAAAAAATATCTAATAAAAAGACAAAGATTAAAATATGTACAAGTTTTAAAAAAAAAATACGAAGAAACACCTTATTTTTCTTTCTTTCAGTGTCCTCTAGGTTGTCCATGGCTGAATATTTTTGTGTGTGCATGTAAAGTTTAAAAAGAAAACCTTCTCCAAAGTTTCCTCAGTTAGTCACATCTTGAAATTATTCTCACATTACTCTGCTGGACAGTTTCCCTTAATAATACCGACAGCAAAATATATAAATATATATCATTGTTCTGTTACTCCAGCTTTTTCGAAACACCCCACATTGTGACACGATCCCAAGCGAGTTTCCATTCATTTCAGTTTCCTCTATTGTTTGGGGAGAACGACGGGCTCGACCAAACACATAAATATATTGATGTGATGAGATGGAAAAGTATTTTTGATGCACAGGGCAGCTGATCGCATTTGTTTCTTTTCTCTCTGATAATTGAACACCATCATCCTTGCCTTTTTGACGTGGACAGGACAGCATGCGATTGTGACGTCGCTTCGTAGGTTGAGAGGAAACAAATAACAGAGTTGTACAATTTCAATAAAATACTTTTGTGATGCAGTGTCAGTGTTCTTGTTTTCTCCGTAAACTATAAACGAACATGCAGGCGCCTGGAGTTTCTGTGTGTAATATAACCATAATATATTCTGTTATATAACAAGTTAACTGTTAGTCCACATATTGCAATGATTTCAATTTTATCTCGTGAGAGGTGAACAATCTAGTCAGTATATTGAACTACATATACTAAGGTTAAGCATAAAAAATAATTTAACGTTTAAGTATATAAAATGTATTAGTATGATTTGATTTAAAATATGTTAGCCCTTTACCTGGCGAAGGACCATATAGGGTCATAAAAGTTTTAAAACGCCTGGGTTTTTTCCCAATAAGTGCCCTATAAAGGGTTAAAGAGATCGTCATCATTTACTTCACTTGTTCCAAACCGGTTTCTTCCTGTGAACACAAAAGATTATATCCTGTAGAAAGTTGAAAAGCACTGGCTTCCATAATATTTCCATATATTACAAGTATCATTTTGTGTTCAACAGAAGAAAAAAACGTAACAAACAAAGGTTTATAACCACCTGAGGAAGCGTAATGTTTCATTTTCGATGAACGGTCCCTTTAAACTACATGACGAGGGATTGTCCACGCGAATTGTTACATTTTTTTCTGGTTATCTGAAAACTTTTCAATCTAATATTCCTTCTATTTATATAAAATCACTTTTGTAAATGTAATTTGATGTAGATACCAAAATATCAGACGCACTATTAGACCAGTGCAACTATGTCAGAGTTGTGCTGCGTTTTCTCTCTTGAGTCTCTTCGTACAAAACCTTTGGATTATCCCCACTGTAAAAATCTCACATTCATTATAATTTATTACATAACTATGAAATGCCCAGCAGCTTAACATGATTAAGCTAACGTCAGGATTTCTGTAAAGCTACATAGCCATTTTGTTCGTCAAAAAAAATGTTTTTACTCTTTTTATTGACACAAATGATTTGTATATAAACAATATTTGAGACTCTCATAAAACATGTCAAAAAGAGCATTTACCTAGCTCACATTGTTAAAATGAATGTCAAATTCATGACAGGATTACAAAACGTATAACACCAACTGTAGGAACGTGCTGAAGTTGTCTCTAATAAGAAAGTCGGGAACTTTCCCCCCAAAATACCAGCTTAAAGGGATATTTCGACCACAAATAAAACAAAAAACAAACACACATGAACACAAGAGAAGATATTTTGAGGAAAACAAGCCGGACACCTGTAAACACTGACTTAGAGTATGTTTTTCCTACTGTGGAAGTTTACAGGTTTTCAAAATATCTTCTTTTGTGTTCAACAGAATAAAGAAACTGTAAAAGCACCTGAGTGTTAGTACATTTTCATTTTTGGGATGAACTATTCCTTTAAACTAAACCAATTTCTCTTGGAAACCACTTCAGTTTCTTTGGAATATAATATTAGTTTCTTAAAGGGAAAATAAAAAGTTAACAAGTGTTAAAATGAAAAAGAAACTATTCCGGTCCAAATATATGAGCAACTTTATTCACTCAGTGTTGTCCGTAGTTGTCAAAATAAAAATAAAACATTCCTTAAAACGAAAACGTGCATTTACAATGTTCTTCGTTAGATAGAGACAGCACTTAGCTCCTTTGCACACATTGAAATAAAAAGAAAACCAAATGTACAAAATGTAAGCAATCCTCATAATGTCACCATCCCCACACAAGTCCATCTGAGTGGGTGTGTGACAGATTCACACTTCATCTGCTAATTTATCCATGGCTGTCACTACATGTCTGACGCGCCGCCACCTCACACATTGTCCTCCTTCTCACGCTTGACCTTGAGAAACTCGGCCATGTTGGAGAAATATTTCTGATTGGCTTCAGCCACCTTTTTCTCTGCGGCCTGTGGGTTCACAATCTCCAGCCCCTGACAGAGAGCAGACGCTTTACTAACAAATCAACCAAACCAATGCTAGACCAGCATGTGCAAGAAAAGAGCAAAAAGCAGGCGGACTGAGTTTGCATACCTGTAGAGGAGTGAAGGCCACGCTGGAGCTGGTTCCAGACGATCGGTCTCTCACTGTAGACTTGCCTCCGTACGTCATGCTCTGCTTCTGCAGTGTCCTCTGCAATAACACAACTACTGTAAGACCTCATGTGAGGAAATAATGGAAAATAATGACAAAAATCACATTGACATTCAATTTAGCTGAAGAAGAGCAAGGCCGCAAATTGATTCAGAGGTGACATGAGATTCAGTAAGATCTATTCCAGTTAAATGTCCTTGAGAGCTTTGTTAAAAAGAAGAAATCATAAAAAAAAAAAGAATTCAATTGTTTGAAGAAAAAAAAGTTAACAAAATAATTCATCATATTATGGTTTTCAACATTGATATTAAAAACTAATGTTTTTTTAGCTCCGATTCAACAAATTACAATAAATGATTTCTGAAAGATCATGTGACACTGAAAACTCGAGTAATGTCTGTTGAAATTTCAGCTTTGCCATCATAGAAATATATTTTTAATAAGTTTTAAATACATTATTGGTGTATTTAATTTGGTGAGCGCAGGAGGCTTATAAATAAAATAATTATTAATCAGTAATTTTTATATTTTCTTTATTTATAATATCTTCAATAAATTTTGATTTAACACTTATTGTAAACTTTTGAATAACACTGTCTATACAGATAAAATTAAGGACATTTTCAAGCCTGTAGATCGTTTGCTTTACACAGAAACATGAATTTATGTTCATGAAGTCATGTTCTTGCCCTCTCAGACTGCACTCATATTCAGTTTTCACAAATAATCACAAATAAGCTCTACATGTATATTGTGCCCTTCTTTGTAGTTGTTGTTGTTGTTTTAATCCTTCATTTTGAGCAAGAAACAAAGCCTTGTCAGTACTTTTCTATCTTTTTGTTTTTGGACAATTCTTAAAAAATAGTTTCATCTGATATTTGCTCCAGACTAACCCACAATTCATTTAGAAAAGCATTAGCAAAATAAACAATGCTGATTTTCACACAATGTACATAAAAGCTTATCATACACCGTGTATACAAGGCTCATACAACCTCAGCCTTACTGTATTCATATATGCTTACATTAACTGAAATAAGGAAGAAAACTAGAGATGCACCAAATATTTGGCCGCTGAAAATTATCGGCTGAAAACATCATTTTCAGTTTTTTCGGCCTGAAAAAAAGAAAAAATGCCCAGCAGTGTTTGGTGCACTGGTTTCACTCTTCCTCCAAAAGTAGACACTATGAAGCAGTTTTTACGGCAGATAAGTGCTGCACTATGAAACCTATTCATTTCAATGGCTTGCGCTGCACAAGGGGGTATATTGTAGCTGTGCCAACCAAAGTGCAAGAGCAGCGGAGTTCACTATTAACTAAATTGGGTGGGTGGGGGCACTCAGTGTATATTCCACTCATATACCTGTATAATCATCTATGCATGAACCTCACAAGCTCACTGGAAAAGCAAAGACTGCTCAAATAACTTACCGACAGGGCATTTCTATGCAGTAAACTTGTTCACGCTGCTTGCAATAGTGAAAAGATGCCTCTCAACATGTACATTGTCAATAACATTTTACGCTCAGTAAAATGTAGTTAATTTACTGGCTTGTGTTTTTTTTAAATCAGTATAAAATCAGTTATAAAGTTAAACTTAAAGTCTTTATATTATTTATAAAATAATTTATAGAATAAAATAATATATATTTATTACAAAGCATTTTCGTTTTTTCCGCCAAGTGCATCTAGTGTTTTTGTTTTCATTTTCAGCCCAGAATTTTCATTTCGTTACATCTCTAAAGAAAATGCACCAGATTCAAAAACAAATTAGCCATCTATAAAAAATGTCCCATAAATGTAACTCATCAGATGCGGATCTATCTCACAGTTTTATTTTCTGTTCTAAGATACAGAATTATTGGAATGGAATTTTTCAGGTGCTTTCTGAGGTGTTGAAGCTGCAATTACAACCAGATCCAGTGCTTTTAATTCTGGGATTCTCTGAACAAACACATTTGTTGTCAAATACACAACATAAATTGCTCTCATACTGTTTAACTACTGCCAAGAAGCTGCTGCTACTGTTTTGGAAAAAAAAGGAATCCCCTACATGTAAACTGTGGCTTGGTGAAATTACTTCTATGTTACATTTGGAGCGAATTAGATACTACTTGAAAAGAAAACTCGAACAATTTGACAAAATTTGGAATCCTTTTATCTGTTACCTTGAAAAAACCCTTGTGGAATAATGCATCATTCTGTAATGTAATAAGCTTTGTCATCACACTCTGTTGTTCAAACAGGTCTTTGTAACAAGTTGTTTTTTATGTGGGTGGGTTTTTATTTTTTTTTTTTACATTTATTATGTTTTTTCATATTGTTTTTCTTTTTAATTTATTTTAATAATTTTTTTTATAATTTTTATTTTTGTTTGCCTATGTTATATGTGGACAAAATATGTAAACAGAATCCTTTTCTTTCTGAGTCTGTGTCTTCAATAAAACTTATTTGACAAAAAAAAAAAAAAAAAAAAAAAAATGTCCCAAGATTTGCCTTCAAAGAAGCTACATTTTCTCTTAGTATTTTGCTTCAGACGTACCTGTAAAGATTTGGATATTCTGGCTTTGGTGGAGTCGTTGACCTGAGCTTGTCTGACTCTGCCACTGCCAGACTTTCCCAGCTGACCGAGACTGAAGCCCAGATCCTCCTGATAGGCATCGTCCTCAATCTACACAGAGAAAGAGAACGTTTATAATCCACAGCAGCTGAATCAATCTATAGAATTTCAAAATCAAGCACACTAATGGAGAGCTGCTGATGCAGGTCATCTGACCTCTGCGAATGTCATTCTGTTGGCGTGTTTCCTGATCTCTGTCAGACCCAGCCTTTCTTTCATCTTACGATACCTGAAAGAACCAGGAAAAAGCAGGTCAATCAAAACACTATATGAAGGGTTTCTTTTCAAAGACAGATAACGCAATATTTTGTCATTTTAGATATCATGTTTTTATGTTGTATATTGAAGAGTACAATACAACAACAAAAAAAAACATGATTTATTAGGAAAAAAAACAATCATGTTTTTACATTGAGTATTGATAAGTACAATATATACGGAGGTCCTTAGAGGCCATGCGTCAATATATTTTTCTTGTTTTCTCATGATCCCAACATATCAAAAAGTTGTTTTCTTGTTATCTCGACATAACAAAAGTAGATTTTTCGAGTCTACTAAGTATTTTTTTCTGCTTATTCTAAGAGGATTTAGCTTTGCTTTTTCATCAATGCACTTGTCATCACTATATTTTCTCAAAAAGAAATGTACAAGTCATATTTAAGAATGAATGAATGAATGTATAATGAGTATAGTTTCTCAATTTCTTCTTTATATATTTCGATTAACTGTCAACAATAACTACTGAATTGCAAAATCTCGATGTTTCTTCAGAAAAGAAAGAGGGTCTTTTTTTCCATAAAATATCAAATGAAACAGGCCTCAATTTTACCTGCCATTCACAAAAACACAACATTTCCACACTCACCTTCTTCCTCCTCTCTTCTTCCTCTGTCCATCAAGTGGAGCTGGAAGAGGCTTGACCTGCTTGACTGGTGGAGGCTCCTGCCATTTATCAAACTTTCGCTCAATCTCTTCCTTCAAATCATAGCCAACCTGCAAAGCCACCAACATACAAACACTTACTGCAAAATTGGTCTAACTATTTAATATACTGTGAAGTGAATAAACAACAGAGAGATGCAGATCAAGATCTACTGTCACCTTGCCATCCACACTCTCATGAAAACTGTCCACACGAGAAGCCAGAGTGCATTTAGCAGAAACCAGACGAGCTGCTTTCCTCCTCAGATCCTGCAAACACAGATTAACTTCACATTGTTCCCAAAAATACAAATAGAAAAAACATTTACAGATTTGATTTATTCATATAGCTATAGAAAAAGTTTATTTTGTTTATAAAATATTTATATACAAATTATAAACAAGACTTTCTCCAGAAGAAAAAAATATTATAGAAAAATACTTTGAAATTTTTCTTGTTCTGTTTAACATCACTTGGGAAATATTTAAAAAAAAAAAAAAGTACAAATTTCACAGGATGATTAATAATTTTGGCTTCAAACTGTACATAATAAATACAATGTATATACACATATTGCATTGAAATACAAACTTTTATTTTGTATGCAATTAATTGTTAAAGCACTAAATCTTTGTCTTTTTATGGCGACTTGGCAGCCAATTTTATATTAATTTCTCAATGATTTTATGAAATGTACCTAATAAAGTAACTAATGTCAACTTTTTGATTAATTTTAGCTGTTCATTTACACAACAACAACATCATCATTTTGGGGGTCTAAAATACCAACTTTAAAAATGGAAAGTGCAAGTTTTTAAAAACAATACTGTTTTCATCTCTATGTAAACTATAAAAATGGTTAAGTCATGTAGATGTCAATTATTTGAGCTGTGCCTACAAGAATCCAGGCCTGGCACACATGCAATGTTTTTAAAGGGTCACGAAACACCAAAACACATTTTTTGAGATATTGACAGTCAAATATGTGTCCCACGTTGCTAAAAACACTATTAGGACACATATATTTCACCAAAAAGTGAAAACTGGTTGTTTCTTTGTTATTTCGAGCAAATTCGTTCTTCCGGTTTGAAAAGAAATTTTGAAGCAACATCACGGCGATTAGACCCTTGTGTGTATTCCAGTGTGGAGACGGGATGTCTGTACCGGCGAGTACAACCAGACGTATTTGAGCTTTTAGCATTAATTCATGAAAAAGACAGCCAATCAGCGTGCTCTATTGTGTATGAGGTGCAACTTCATTAATATGCCTGATAGCTTCAAAGACTGTTTTTACCTGTTACAGTGTTCAGATGGCAGAGAGACGCCACGTTGTGTTGACAACCGTGGAAGAAGAATTGTTCAGAGACATGGGTCAGTGTTGCGTTTATAAATGTGCTGCAACAAAGGTTTTGTTTTCAATTCCCCGCTATGAGAGCGCAGCTGGACTTATGTGCACGCGACACACCATAGAAATACGTTTTTAAGGAACATTTTTACCCAAGAGCTTTTCACATATGGAAATGGTGAAATCCAGATTTGCCACTCATCTTCTTTTAAAAAAGACGCGGTTCCAGTTCGTGTTGATTGTCCTGTCTCCACGGATTTGGTAAGCGTGTGATCAGTGCTCTTTGTTTGTTTATACAGAAGTAAAGTTAGTTAGTATCGTCAGCAGTACTCTTTCAGTTTTTAAAGACACACCTTAGTAATATCAGTACAATATTATGGACTGAAAGATCCGCTGTAAATGCTGCTCTCCGAATGTAAACACCTTAATCTAACTATTACCGTCGTGTAGGATTTTCGCCGCATTTTGTGACAGGATAGTCTATACACACACGGCTCTAAGTTACCGAGAAATGCGGAGGTTTTTTTTTCTCCCATTCGCTGTGCGGTACCAAACATTCGATTAAAACTACACTTATCCAGCAGTTCCTCGCATCCAATATCTTGTTTGTTATGGGGGGCATGCATGAAATGTTCCTGAATGAAAGTGAAAGTGCCAAACTGCAGTTAAAGTCGACAAATTAATAGTTTGGCAAATAATTTGATTACTGATGTCCATAGTCACTGTCTTTCTCCCCTGTGTCTGTGTTGTTTTGCCTCTGAAAATCAGCGCGTGCCCAAACCGAAACTCCTATTTTTATGCAAAACCTTCCCTCTTTCCCTCCTCCGACACTCCCACCTAAACAGATCTGGACTCATACACTTTTCTGACTTTTTTAAAACTAGAGGTGTGAAAACACCCTGCTGAGACAGGGGGGGTTCGTGGGCCTTTAAGCATCTTTTAATCAAAAACTGTATATTTTAATCTCTAATCATCAGCTGTTTTTGCCGCATATACATAAAACTTCAAAATGAAAAGCTGCATTATTGTCATGCAAATGTAACCTTGTTTTATTTTGCTCAACCATGCAATGTCAGGTGGAACTAATTGTCAGTGAACTACTGTAAGTGAAATCGAACAGGTTGATGCTCACTGGAGGCAGAGTCTGCACTACGTCACAGTGGTAGATGTAGCCTGTGTGGGGGAGCAGAGACGTGCTGCTGAATCCAGACAGTGTTCTCCTCTGTGCTCCCAGCAACATCAGATTACATGCGGGCATCTTGGACAGGTTAGTCAGACCACCAGCAACACCTGAAATGAAAAGGAAATAATAGCATGTTGTCAAAAAACAAAAGCGGTATATATGATTGCAAACATAATTTGTAATCATAAATACATAAATAATTTGCATAAGTGAATAGCTGAAAAACCCAAAATGCTAAAACAATTTATATAATTTTTTTATAACATAACATGGTGACTTCTAAGTGAACTCATTTAATCCAGCAACCTCTTTTTCTCACCCATGATCTTGGCAGCAGTTGATGCTCCAACAATAATTGAAAGATTTGGAGCAATAAATGACATTCTAGATTCCACATATTCATAGATCCGGTGCTTTGATTGGTTGAGCTCAAGGGCCATGTCACATGCCTCCTCCAACCGCTGGAGCTCATCATCTCCGAGCATCGTTCTGCAAAAATCAGAAAAACTATTTAGAGTTTGTACAATTTTATTCATGTTTCCATAAACAACATATTTTTCACTTTTTTTTCAAAATGCTTATAAATTTTCTTTACAATAAATAAATATCAAACACAATGAACAAGGATTTTTATTTATTCTAGAACTGTTCTCGATGTATCTGCTAGCTCACTCACCCTTGTGTGGTTGAGGCTGTGACGCTGACCACCATGATGGTGGCATTGGTCAGGATCTGCTGAAGGGTCTCATTGTTTTTGCACTTTTCAAGATTGTTGCCCAGCTCCTAAAGACACACAAACACATCAACTTATCGAACACACAAGTATTCATGTTTAAACTTCATTAAAAAAACCCCCCGGCTGATTAGAAGCTGCAACTCACAGAACAAAATTTTGACAGAAATGTTTTGCTCCTAAAAGCTAAATTCCAGACAGGCAGGTCTTTGCATACCTTAACAGTTCTGATGTAGTCCAGTGCATTTGGCACCAGAGACTCCAGCTCAGGAAACCTTTTGGAGTACTTATCACGAACAAACTTGTGAATGATATCTGAAGAAGAAATAAAGCAAAAGTGATATTAAAAAAATGAATTGTTATGATTCTAATGTTATAAAGGGTTAAAGAGGTTTCATGATGCAGAAAAAGATAACAAAATCTAGTCATCCAATAACTCATTTAAAAACTGTCCTGTTCACATAATCAAATTGCAATACAGACTAGTGCTTGTGAATATATTTAAACGGATTTTTACACTTGAATAAATTCTGCATGTTCTGTGTAAATCAGTGGCGTGGCTTCGTTTACTACAGACAAACTTAAGCACTGTCTGCCATTTCATTATACGAGGACTTGAACTTCATCTGCTATGCTCCAAGAGTCACTTCAAAAGCATTATAAAATTTTATTGACAGAAACTATAATAGTAATAATAATAATAACAATAATATAATTTGAGAAAAAAAAAGATTTATGCATAATTTCACAGAATTACTGCAAAACTGTTTAAATGTATACAATTCAATGTCAATTGTTAAAATGTGAATTTCATGATATCAATTATTTAGACAAGTCCTTTGACTAGTACAATGTAACAACCATATTTTATTTTATTTTTTAAAAAGTATAAAATAAAAAATCCAATCTAGGATATTAAAACGCAAAAACAGTCAGAAACATGATAAAATCTCATTTGGAAAAATGAATGAATAAAACATATATTTGAAATCTGCCTTCATAGCTCTAGTGTAATAATTACTGTAATGTGACTTTAATGCACGACTCTGCAGGTATAAAACAAACAGTGAACTCACTAAGCTCGTTGTCTATTTCCACCGTCAGATTGTTGGCGGCAACAATGAGCCTATACTCTGGGTCTGCTTCAACAGGTCCAGACACTGAAAAAAAAAAAAAAAAAAAGAGTATAAACCATGTTAAAACAACAGTTCACCAAAAATGAAAAGTCTGAGATCATTTACTGATAATTCATTTGTTACAAAACTGTTTGAATTCATTTCTTCTTTTTTTTTAACACACAAAAAAATTATTTTACAGAAAAACCTGTAACGATTGACTTCCATAAGTTTGTTTTTCTTAATACAGATGTCATATATTTTTTGTATTCAACCCTAAAAGGTTTGGAACGACTTGAGGGTGAGACAATTTTAATTTCTGGTTGAATCATCCCTTTATAATAACGATAACTAAAATAAATATTGGTGGTTTATTCCGCTGTGGCAACCCCTGATAAATAAAGGACTAAGCTGAAGAAAAAAGAATTAATCAATCAATCAATCTTCATTAGCATGCTTTACAAAGAAGGATCCTACTAATCTTCCTCGGGGTACAATTGATTTTATATTCAAACATTCAGACTTTCATCTTCCTAATATAATTTCAGAAAAGTATTCTTTGCAAATTATAAATGGGTAAATCGTATCAGCAGCCAATGACTATCAAAATACAACATCGTTCACAGTCAAATAACAGTAATAATGTTGTTTTTAAGTCATACTTACATGCGATTTCAGACCGAATATTTAAAGTAGAATGGTAAACAATATAGAGATGATTTATTTAACGTCCGAATTTGTAAATATAAAACCAGCTTTACCTCAATCTTACCTTCTGAATTCTTGCGTTGATTTCCAACGTAGTGACTGATTTTATCCATGATTTCAGCAAACTGTAAGATATCAAGAAGTTTGCAATGAGTTGTTGAGTACGTTAGGTTCTTAAAATAGATCACCGTTTGCCAAGTCAGAAACTGACCGGTTTGCTGTGTCGTAGTTTAGCTATGGACGTGACGCTCTCCGTGCTACTGTAATCCACTTCCATCTCCTCCGGGATGTCCTCCAGTCCTCCATCGGCGTGTCTCTCTCCGGGTTCTCCATCACTCTCTCCCTCTTCTCCGCCGGGATACAGCCCGTCCTCTTCTCCTGCCTCCTCCAAATCCGCAAGCAGCTCGTCTGCCAAAGACATCTGCGAATAGAGTGAGGAAATAAACCACAGCTAGATAATAAACACCGGTGTTTGCTGAACGGAGTCGTTAAGAAAGTTTTCAAGGTAAAATCGGATCAAACTTACAATTCAACCCGCCCGTTTTCTTTTCACTTTATCGAAAGAATAGGAGCCAACATGCAACGACTTACGAACGCACAACACCAAACAACGAGCTGCAGTCGCAGAGTAAATACGTCAGATGTTTTACAGCAAAGGCTTCTGGGAAATGTGTTCAGGAAGATTCGAAATAAAAAAAAAGCCATCCATGACCTATTTGTTTATTTACATATTATACACATTTTGGACATTGATTTTGAAAAAAAAATATATTTGAACGCATTTGTTTATTTTATGGGGAATCCTATAATTCTAAATTGTATACAAGTAAAAGCTCCAAATCTGCATTAAGGTCTATAAACGTTATTCATTCATTTTTCTTAGGCTTAGTCCCTTTATTTATCAGGGGCCACCACAGTGGAATGAACCGCCAACTTATCCAGAATATGTTTTACACAGCGGATGCTCTTCCAGCTGCAACCCAGTACTGGGAAACATCCATACACACTCATTTACACGCATACACTACGGACAATTTAGTTCATTCAATTCACTTATAACACATGTCTTTGGACTTGTGGGGGAAACCGCAGCACATGGAGAAAACCCATGCAAACATGCAAACTCCACACAGAAATGCCAACTGACCCAGGCGGGATTTGAACCAGCGACCTTCTTGCTGTGAGGCGACAGTGCTAACCACCAAGCCACCATGTTGCCCCGTCTATAAACTTGACCTTATAAAACAAACAAATAAAAACCTAATTCTATTGGGTCCAGATAAACGCGCTATGAAAATACACATTACATTACATTGCTGAAAAGCCTAACATCTGTTTTTTCCTACCTAAATTATTTTATTTGGTGTGTGTGTGTGTATGTAATAAATAACAAAATAATAAAAATGTAAACTAGATTGTGCTTCAAAAAATAATTATTGTATATTTTCATTTTAAATATTATAAAATCTTTATAATAGCACTAAAATACATGTTATTTTGGTAAAATAGTGAAATGTAGGCTAAACATATATGCACTATTTTATATATTACAATGCAAGGTGACAACGAAGATATTATAAGACAGAACAATTTATTGTCATCAAACAGTTCAATAAATGTTTCACAGTTTCCATGTTATTTTCAGTCCCTCAGCTTCTTACAGAATAATATGAAACCTCTAAATGAAACAAATGCTGAACGTGATGTAATGATCTAGTTTTCCCTCAGACATTTGCATGAATGATAATAATTAAAAAAAAATTTAATAAATGAGCAATAAATAAGTTAATTATTCATCATGTATGCTGATTTCTCTTTTTTTCATGCCAAGCAATAATTACTGCTTTAAAATGAATAAAGGAAAAGCTAATGTCAAATACATTATTAGAAAATAACACCTGCGGAGAGACACATCATAGGACAACTAGATACAGATTGACATCTACAAAGAGCTAAATTAGAGAAAACATTTCAAAGTGTTTGTATCTATGCAAAGATATATGTTCGTTGAGGCGGTTATTAGTCCGTTTAAACAGAAAATGCCATAAATGCAAAATAAAACAAAGTAAATATACAGTTTACTTCAACATATGACGTGAATTAAGCTTACAGACAAACGTACATTTAAATAAAAAAAACAAAAAAAACAAATGTGGAATAAATAAGTAACAAATAAATAACATTTGCAATAAAAAATACAGTATAAAACATAACAGTTGCAGTTTACTTTTTTCATGCATTCTAAGAATACATTTAAAATAAATGGTTTTAAAATGAGTTCGTATTCTGATGCAATTCGATTTTTAGTTTGTACAAATGCTAAATGAGAACTGCACTGCTGTGATTTGGAGAGACGGTGTCGTCCTCGACCACAAACTACTAGAATGTCTCACTGCAATGGGAACAAATTTACAATGTCAATATTTCTAAGCTCACAAATAGACAGGTACTGGTCAGAGAAAGTGCGCCCCTTCATTTAAGGGGATTAAAATACAAACGTACTTCAAGAAGCCATGAAAATAGAACAGTTAAGCTGGTACATAATAAGACTCCCATTGCATAGCCGAAAAGTACATGTCAGATTTTACATAACCCCAAGGTTTTTGGCTGTTTGAAGGTACTTTCTATGTGTGGATTTGCCACTCCAGCGGCTGCAGTGAGTAAAACCTGGACTGCCTCCAGCCTTTTGAAACGGGAGTCCTTCTTTTTGTTGCAGTTTACAAAAATAACCTCCAGGAGTCGTCATAGTTACCGATGACAGCGGGGGCCACTCATTCACTCCAGGGGGGGGTTCATTTTGTCCAGGTTGTTTGGGGAACAGTAGTATGTCACACTAAATGTGGGTCATCGGCAGGGCTCACTGTAAACCTTGATGATGAGCCGGACGTGACTCCGGTCGGAGATCTTGCCTTCACTACATGCTCTTTACTTTTTGATGCCTTGTGGCTGCCTGTTCCTGAAAAAAAAAATCAGGATAAAAGAAAAAATGTTACTTCATTTAATAATACTAACTGCATCTAAAGCATAGTATACTTGGGCTATATATTATACAGCTCACTTAATAATACATAAATCAGCATAATAAGAACTGCTGAAGGTGTCTAAAATGACATGTTTGGGAGAAAATAATAAAACGGTAAACTGATTTTTTTTTTATTGACCTGGAGAAGGTGGACGTTTTTACCTGTACTGCAGACAGCCACTAAAGGGCATCTCAATTATTTGGCCTTTTTTTTTTAATTATGTGTAATGCACAGGCTTTCAAAACGCATTCCATTCAGTGGGAAAAAGATACTCACTAAAAAGATTCATCCTTGTATAATGTCTGTAGTTTTTCCTTTTACACCGTGTCCTAACTACCCATGATGTGATGCTGCAAACAGCAATAAAAGCTTTTTTTCCATGTTAAAAGTAGCACAAAAGTTCTACTTTAGAAATGGTTTTGATTTCTGCTATGCCGCAGCTGAACAACAGCACAAACTACTATGACAGTGATCACCTCAGTTACTGATTGTGTGCTTTATTCAATATTAAATGTTACCAGTGTGAGTTTGGATACCATTTTGCATGATATTTATTGTCATACTGAAAGAGGCAGCAGTTATTTACCTCAGATTTTGCAAAGAAAAAAAAGTAGCAAACATAGTTACATAGTTAAAATATTAGAACGATGAACAAACAACATCAGTCACTCAGCATGTACTTTTAGTAATGTTCATTTATTTTTCATTTTTTTTGTATTAATTATACTATAAACCTTACCATTTCATTGGGAGTGCAGCATTTCAGAATGGCTCTGGTATTAAAATGTTTCTGTCGTGTCTCGTCTTGTGTGGATAACCAAACTGCTTGTTGCTGGAATCTTGTTGCGTTGCGTGTTGTTAGGACACAGTGTCAAAATGTTAGAGTGTTAATTTTAAAAAAATCTTTTTATCTCCTGACACAAGTTGTCACAATGGCTATAAATCTTTTGTAGCTTGTTGTTGGCTTTAAAATTGGCTTTAAATGTTTTTGATGCTTTTTACTCTTTTCACATAATCACAAGTTTTGCATTTGGGTTATGCAGATCAGGGCCAAATTAAAATACACTCTGCTGAGTACACCTACCTAAACCATCAGTGCTAGGGTGCTTTCCATGAGGAGATGTACTAGTAGATCCAGAGCTCAGCTCATTGGTTGGAGTTTCCTGATATGAAGAGCGCCAAGCCATTGAAATATAATAAAACATATGATGTTTAACAACCCAGTGTGAAACCTCATAATTGTAGATGCTTGTATAAACACCCTTGACTTACCTGATCAAAAAGATAGACTGTGACGTCATCAAAAAATGACACATTCCTCCCACGGTCACGGTTCTCTTTGTCCACGGGCTCCTTTGGCGATTTCAACAAGCTACGCAAACCCACTCTCTTGTCAACATCTGTTTCCGTGACAACGATAACGCGCCTGGGAGACTCCTCCTCCTGCTCCTCTTCTTCATCTTCATCTGGATCGCTACCTGTTGATGCAGCCCTCCTCCTCCCCCCTCTGTACTCCTTCCCTTCCCAGAATCCTCCTTTGGCATTTGGTGAGAGAGGAAGAGAAAGAGCAAGTGGAGGGAGGGATAAGGAGAGACGAGCCAACTTAGCTGAAATAAAGGTGGAGTGGGAGAGATAAAAGATAAACGTCCAAGATGGCATTTCGGATATCTAACAATCAAAATGGGAAGAACCACTAAACAAAACTGACACTAATGCCTCATTTCCACAGAGCAAACGGTTCAGTACAGTACATATTACAGTTATTTCTATTTCTGTCATGAGCAGTGAATGGTACAAAAATAGTAGACAGGTAGCCCTCTATTTGGTACCCCTCCATTGGGCATCTAATACAGTAGTCCATTACATAAAGCAAAGGTCACCAAACTTGTTCCTAGTGGGCCGGTGTCCTGCAGAGTTTAGCTTCAACCCTTATAAAACACACCAGTCAAACTAATCAATGTCTTTCTAGGTATACTTGAAACTTCCCAGGCAGGTGTGTTGAGGTAAGTTGGAGCTAAACTCTGCAGGGACAGCGGCCCTCCAGGACTGAGATTGGTAATCCCTGACATAAAGGGTGGAGCTAGACTCATTTTAGATTTTAAAATGGTCGACAGACTTCGTGTGTGAATGACATTGATTCCTCTTTCTTTAGCATTTATCATGACTATCAGGTAAGAGTACTTGTTGACAGTGGAAACACAAAACATATGAGAATTTACTAACCCTAATCATACCATACTGTATTGCACTGAACTGTAATGCTCAGTGGGAAATAACAAATCCAAATTGAACTGTTTCAAATGTTTCAATCTACAGTACCTTTCATAGCTTGATTTGCCGCTGGCAGAGACGGAGTATCCTCAGGCTGTTCAAGCACAGTCAGTTCTTCTGTCTGTGCTTCAGCAAGTTCACTCAATAAAACAGAGGGAGAAGAGGGAGGGGTGTCCTCTTTGTTGCTAAGATAAATCATTCACAATAAGAAGAAATCTGTTATTTACTTCATTTAACAAGAAATGCATTCTACTAATGATACTTTGAAAGTGAAAACTCAGTTACATTAAATGCCATAATGAGACTGATGTTAAGAGGAGATTCAATATTCTCTGTTTCACACTGATTACATAAATACTGAATATCTGACTAGAATGTTTTTAATAAATACAGAAATAAATCATTTTTTAGTAAATACAGAAAGTTAAAACAGCATTTGAATAGCGTTCTATTTTTTCTGATTTTAGTAATGTGTCTGAAGCATAACCACACCTTTCATTGTCCAGAAAATCTTTGCTTGCAGTACTTTCTTCTGAGGGCGAAGTGGTAGATGCTCCCCAAGGGTGTATAATCACACTGTCACTAATTGTAGACCCCCACAGGACATTGGTTTTAACATTTTCACTGAGAGAGTACTGAAGTCTTTCCTCACAAACCTAAAAAAATATTGGATGAAAACACAAAGGTTTTAGAAAAAGAGAGTGTCATTACAGAGGCAGTTTACTGGAATTTTTTTTACACACCTGCATCATCAGT
Organism: Danio choprae; assembly: GCA_903798125.1. Lineage (NCBI taxonomy): Eukaryota > Metazoa > Chordata > Actinopteri > Cypriniformes > Danionidae > Danio > Danio choprae. The sequence continues at coordinate 539,627 of CAIGQW010051953.1, forward strand.
CCATTTTTTGTTGGCATTTTTGAAAGTGACCTCTGCCCTTTTGAACTATCTGTAGAATGGCATGGTGAGAGAGGCTGCCCTGTTCTCTTCTCCATGGACTGCTGAACTTCTCCTGGGAAATTCGGAGAAATGTTTCCATATTGCTCTAGGTGTTGTAAGACAGCTGTGGTGCTTTTTGATATGCTGTCAACTTCCTCTTTTAGCTCTACTCTTGTCTTCTCTTCTGAATTTGCTGAGTCATCCTGGTTTATTATGCCACTTGCACTGCTTGTTCTTTGCTCTGGATTTTTCTTCAAAGATTCAAGCAGATCTAAGTTTCCCAAAAACAGATCTCCAAGGGTCTCTTCATCCCCAGAAATGCAGCATAGCTGCTCCAGTTTTTCAAAATCCTCCAGAGGCTCCTCATCCAAGTCCTTCCACTCTGAGATCAACAACTCAGGGATGGAGTTCAGTGAACACTGGGATAGAGGTGGATGGGCCTCTTTCTGGGACAGGCTATTTCTGTCATCCTCATGTAAAGAATTTGATTCTGGTTGAATGTGGTTTTCTTTCATGACAGATGTGTGCAGTTTTTGTCCCAGGTTTGCAGTGATACCTTTGCTGTGTGTGGTGGTACTTATAGCAAGTTCAACATCATCAGAACAGCCTGATGGCTCGTCGTGTCCTTTAGCAGGCATTTGATCTGCAGAACAGAACAGACTTGAACTGGTCTTGATTTCTATGTGGTGTACCGTATTCGGGAAACTACTTGAACCTTGACACTTTTCCACTTCTGCAAGTGTGGAAGCAGTGCATTCAGAAAGCTCCATTGAAATCAGTGCAGGGGCTGAACACTGAACATTGCTACTGTGGATCTTGCATGGCTCTGGATCAGTGCTAATGGTAAGACTAGGGCAAGATGGAGAATCTGATCTTTCCTTCTCCAAAAATGCATTACTGATTGTGGTAGGACAGTGATTGCTGTCAACATCGTGTCTACTGGCTTCAGTACTGTGACAGTCAGAGTACACTGAAATGATGTGAGAAGCCTCAGCCAAGTCGGTGGTTGAGTTTGACATATTTATAGTGCAGGTTTGATGGTCTTCATGGGCAGCATCCAACATTTTGCTAGCTTCAGTCATGGGGGCACATTTGGCTATGGTATGGTCTGTCAACACATTTTTGTTGTGACCAGAAAGGGATTCTTTATGGTTTTTCAAAGATTCCACCTCATCAATTGGATTTGTAATAGAAAATGAGGGGGATTGAGTCCCACAACCTCCTACACCTACTATGTTTTCATGACTGTCAAACTCTTTTTTATCATCCTCCCTAAACATTTCCCCTCCCAAATTATTTTGTAAACATGTCTCGGAATTCTGGGTATCAATTAACATTTCAACAGATCTGTGCTTAACAGGTGCCTCCTGCTCTGGGATCTCCAGATTCTCAACTTCCATCTTTATATTGCAAGTATAGTGCTCTGGTGCTCCATTTTCCAAGTCTGGATTTTCCATGTTTTCCTCTTGCTGAACATCCAGCTTTTCTAAAGGTGTTTGCGGAGATGATAAAGCTCCTTTTGTTCCATCAGAAAAGATCAACCTCTCAGATGATGGATAAACAGCTTGTCCTACCTTCTCATCATTAAATGTATCTTCACATACTCTCTGAGCAGAAGGGTGAGACTCACTATCTGCAAGCTCATCATTTGCCTCAGATTCCCAGAATTCATGGCTCACCACCAAGTGTTCATCAGCTACCCAGGTCTTTTTACCAAAACTCGGGAAGAGCTCTGAACTAAGTCCTGCTTCTGGTGTCCGAGTTTCAGCAGCAGCCCACTGGTCATTTTCCACAGGCCAAAGGTGAAGCTCTCCCTGCTGAAATGCCTGACAGTTGAATTCACCTCTCACAGTTTCCTCCATACCATAATCTTCATCAAGGGCACTCCACAACTCCTTCTCCTTCAGTTCAAGACCCATTGAAGCACCTCTGCCAAATTCATTAGAATGTTCATCTTTTGATTGCTCCAAACTACTGACATTTGCATCTGCAGCATTTTGGGATGATTCCTTGATAGTGAAGCAGAGTTCCCCTACAGCTAGCTGACTTTCAGACCTCTCCTTTGCCTGCTCATCCTCACCATCTTCTGAATATGAGAGGTTTCTCAAACCTAGTTCATTTGCGTCTGTATCTTGAATATCATGCTCAGCCCTTTTTACTCCTGTAGGTTCTTCAGCATTTGTCTCAGACCAGATGATTTGGGACATGCCACATTCAGTGTCATCATTGCTGAGCTTGGTGTTTATCTCAGGGCTGCTTATGCATTTAGAATAATCAGACTGTAAGCTGTAAAATCGCGATAACCTAGATTTACCTGTGTCTGATGACTGCTCACCGATTGGGATTTCAGGTGAAGTACAACGTATTTCTTCATACTTAGCTTTTTGCGCATAAGAACAGAGTTCTTTTTCACACTCTTGATCAGCAATGGGTTTTTGAGGCTCTGAGACTACATGGGCAAACAGTCTTAGATCTGTAGTACCTGATTCATGTAGCATTCTTTCCAGGTCACTTTTTTTAACCAAAGAGGAATTTTGGAGGTTAAGAGAGTTGTTAAATGTAACTCCTTTATTTGGCTCATCCTCACCATTGAAAAACAACTTGGCAAAAAACTCAGCATTGCATTCACTCTGAGAATCTCCTGGGATGTCAGCAGTAGTCAGATGTATGAGACCCTTCTTTACATCAGCTGAATTATTTGAAATCCACAATTCCTGTATGTCCTGTTTCATCTCCACTTCCTTTTCAAAATGTTCCAGCAGTCTTTCATCTTCAATTCTTTCCTCAATTCCCATTAATAATCCTCGCTCTCCTGCGCGAACGCTACCTGGACGAGAAGAGCCAAGCACATCAGTGCCTCTTCTGCCTAAACCTTCTCCACCATCCAAGTCACTATCAGAGAAGTAGGCTGAATCACGATGTGGTGTTTCAGTTCCCAGGGCCCTCCATCCACTGCTTCCTCCACCCAACCAGGAATCTCCAGGCGTGAGACAGTCTAATGAACTAGATGTCAAAGGTGACAAGACAGAATCTGAGGGTGTCATGGTAGAAAGTGACTGATCAGAGTTGGGTTCACGCACCATAGGCAAATGGAACACATCTGTGCTTGACTCATTCAAAGAGAATAAAGAGTCACTTGGAAGAATGTTCTCATTTGCAACTTTTGAGTCTTTGTCATTCCATGTGGCCCTCAAACAGATTTCCTTGTCAGTTAAGGTGGTTTGGTCAAGGGATTCAGACAGTCTGTTGGCAGTGGGGGAGTGTTGACTCATGTCTGAACTGTATTCTCTTGTAATTTTTGGTGAAATATTAAGAGAGGTTGATTCATTTTGGGGCTGGTTTAGAAGTTCTGATGGTTCCTCACTGTGTGATTCAACACCAAACGTTGCATTTGATCTCATCACCTTGATCCCAGGTAAAGCACTGTGATCGTTTTTCTGCAATTGCTCTTTTGACTGAACAAACATGTCCTTCAAATCATTTTCCTCTACACTTCCAACGTGCATATCACAAGGGATCTGATTTTCATCACAACTTTGTGAACTATTAACATTGTTTGCATTTCTGGTTTCTATTGCACCTTCTCTTATACAATCATGCTTTTTCTGAGCCTGCTGAGAGTCTTGTTTCTCTTTTATAACAGGAGATATCTGTTCCAAAAGAGGTCCATTTTTAGGGTTTAATTCTGGGGGAGGAACATCATTGAGGGAATTTTTCTCTAGCTCTATTTCACATGTAAATTGACTGACTTTAGTTAATTTCTGAACTGATTCAAGATTTTGTAACTCAGATGCAATCTGAAGTACTGGAATTTCTGGGCGCATAGCAACTTTTATTTCACTTCTTTTTGCCCGCTTGGTGACTTGAGCATAAATTGCTTCTTTTGTGTCACCTGGTGGATTTCCTGCTCTTGTTCTTTCCGATTCAAACTGTATTGTCTGAGATGACTCTGGGTCTATGCATATTGACTCATACTCAGGAGACAATGGAGTAGGTGACACACTCTCCTCTTTTTTACGTTGCCTCGTAATGATTTCAGTTAGAAATGTTTCCGCAGATTGAATCTCCTTTAAGAATTCCTCTCTTGTCATTTCCCCTTTCTTTGCCTCAGGTTCAATGCTCTCATCATATAATTCAGAAAGCAGGGAATGAGACTTCTTCATCCCTGATAAGAAAGCATCCTCAGCTTCTGAATATGCCGGCAAATCTGAGGGAAATGCAAAAGTATGAGGAGTAGTTCCAAATCTGGAGACCGGAGTCCCACCTTCACCATCATATGCATCCTCACAATCTGACACAGATGTCTCAATCTCTGTAAGAAACAAATCTCTCTTTTTGGTATTGCCTTCATAACCAGACAGGAAGTCTTTGTCTGAGGCCCAAGTTTGTGAGGCTGAGTCAAGTTCTGAGATGAGAGACTGGGATCGACGCATTCCTTTGTCTTTCCTTCCATCACTTTCTCGTGTCCATGAGTTTTCGCCATCTTTCATATCCACAGGGTCATTGGAGATCTCAGTCAGAAACAAATGTATGGGAGATTTCCTAGCAGCTGCAACTCGCTCTCGCTGCATGACTGCATCTTCCCTCCATATTGCTGGGAGAATGGTGGCAAGGCGGGATTGTGTTCGCTTCATCCCCCTTGAGAAAAGCTCAGTTGTAGCTGGGTCATTAGCCAAGCTGGTGTGCTGAATGGTTGTGCTACTCATTGGTCTGTGCGGTGACATGAAAGGATCATCATCCTCATTATCATCATCGTCATCCTTTAAGAATTCTGGACTAGAGGATGACGTTCTCTCAATTTTTGGAAGTGTGGATTGGGATCGAGGCATTCTGGAGGAGAATTCATCATCTGTAGTGTGCGAATTTGGAGCATCTCTTGAATTATACAAAGACTGAGATCGTGTCATGCCTCTGTCAGCATTTCTAGCATCAATAAAGTCACAGCTTAGTGGGTCTCTCTGTAAGTGCATCGCATTGTATCTGGAATAAATCTCTGATGAGTAATTTTGACCCTTTTGAAGTCTGTAGTGGGGTGGGAGAGGTGGAGGACATGTTTGAGGTGGGAGGAACATGGAGTGACTGCCCGAGGATGGTGGAATGGAAGGGGAAAGCGAAGGAGATGGGGGAAGTGTCTGGTGAGTCCGATTTAAGCCCAAATGGTCAAAGTTGGCTTTCGACAGTGAACTCATTAGTAAAGAATCAGAGGTCTCAACTTTGCCAGAAGGGTATGAAGATCCAGGGTAAATGTCTAACCCATATGTTCTTGCATATCCTAGTGGAGGAGCAGGCAGGGGGCGTGAGTGCAGATGGCTGCCAGAGGACATGGACATTGAACGAGGTTTAGGTGGAAGGAGAGGTGCTTGAGGACCAAGCGAATTTTGGTTTGGTTCTCCAATGTCTATTACAGCATAATCCGTCACTCGGTTACAACTCTCTTGACTAAACTCAACCAAGCCAGTGTTTGGAACCAAAACCTTTACCTCGCTGGATCTGACAGTCTGGGAGGAACCTCTCTTAAAGCCATCTTGATGACAGAAAGCTGGTCTGTCTTTTGTAGTAGTCCCTATCTGAAGCTCAACCAGCTCCAGATCTCCAGGGCACTTTGAAAGGAAACTAGGGGACTTATCCTGGGGAGTATGCTCTTCCAGGCGAATGTAATACTCACTGGCCAGTGAAGGGCTGCGAGCGCTGATCACAGGGACAACTGTGGGTGTGTCCAGTGTTTGCCTGTGGCCAGAACTGGGTGTTGGTATTGGCTGAGGTGGAGGAAGTGGTTTGTAGCCTCTCCTGCCATGTGCCTTTTCCCAGAAGTATTCAAAGTTTAACCCTTTGCTTGTTTCTGTTACTGTAAGGATGTCATCAAGCTCAGATGTAGGAGTAATATTGTCCACAGGGTCCAATAGCGGGAAGGAGTTTCCATTTCCTCTGAGGCAGCCATCCTCTCTCCCATACTCTCTTTCCCTTAGAAGTTTGTGTGCAGCTGACTGGAAAGCAGGAGGCCGGAGCGCATCCCACCGTCTTTCAAATGACTCATCACTCTCTCCTCTCCTTCTTTGTCCACTGTCTTCATCATAATCTTCCTCATCCTCATCCCTTCTAGTGCTCTTTCGACATCCTTGTTCTGCGGCAAGGAGAGAGGAAAGGAGGAGGAAGACTTCACTGACCGTAGGACGCTGGGATGGTGGTAGCCAGCATGACTGCATTACCTCGTACCTAATGAAATATGCATATTAGTATGAAACATACTGCTTAATACACATTTGACTAAAATATCTTTTTTGTTTTTAAAGTAACTCAATATCTATACATTCTTTTATGTTCTATAGGTGAATTCTATATAATCTACATATAGATATGATTTGATTTTTTAATCAAACTAAAGCGTTTAAAAATACTGACCAATAGTCTGCATGAGCGAGTTTGAGGCGAGGTTGAGCGAGGGTGATCTGTCGTTCCCTGATGACAAAGGTGAGAACCTCTTCATCGCTCAGGTGTCTGTGCGGCTGAGCCCCAAATTCAAAGAGCTCCCATATCACAACACCCAAAGACCTATAGGTTGTCATTTTAAGGGAAAAAGTGTTTGAACTTTAGAAATAGCCAAGAGTAGCACAAGCATGACTAATTGAAGTACCTTAAGCATGTGTTGTTTTTTATAAAAAATAAACTAATTAAATCATACTTTTCATTTGTCCTATTATTGGATTCCTCCGTTAAAATTTCTCTTAGAAATACATTCGTCAGGAATTATCCATACCACACATTGCTAGTTTTGGTTTGATCAGTGACAATCAGATTTCCACGAAACTCCTCCAGAAGTTCAGGGGCAATCCAGCGGAGAGGTATCCACAATTTGTCTGGGGTTAGATAATAATCCTCCTGTTTGTGTAAAGTATGAAAATAAAAATGTAAATTAAGGAATACAATATACTGACAAATATTCTTTGATGGTGAACAGAAAAAAGCCTTCTATAGCACTGACTGACTGAAGGCCTGGTCAATAAAGCCTTTTTGAACTGGAGTTCTGTAATTGTTTAAATACCTTGTATTGATTGTGTGAGAGGCCATAGTCTCCAATCCGAACCGTGAGATCTGAGGTGAGGAGGCAGTTCCTCAGTGCCAAATCACTGAAGAACAAAAGACAAATAGATAATTGTAAAAATAGTTTTTGATATCTATCCATTTTCACATAGGTAATTTTCATGTAGGTTTTCTAGTCACACTTTACAATAAGGATCTATTAGTTAATGTATTTACAAACATGAACTAAGTATGACCAGTACTTTTTTTGATTTCTCAATCATAGTTCAACATTTATTAATGAATTATTACAATTCAAAGTTATGCTTGTTAAGTAATGTACATCAAGCCAACAGGCTTATCATCAGAGCTGTTATAAAAAAGGGCTTTATTCTGTGAAAACAACTGGCTTGAACTGTAGTATCCCACTTATTACATGGCTTGAAACAAAAATATCAGACTTAAAACATGGATCTGAGCTGTAGTTCACCAGCTCATATAAAATTGTCAACAAATGGCTGAATGCAGACTACACTAACCTACTTATTTTTTGGTTGCCAGACCAATTAGAATCAAGTATTCCAGAGAGCTGTGTGATAACATTAGTTATTGTGCTGTGAGTTAAGAAGAACTAACAATGAACAGCTTTATTTTTAACATTTTCTTAAATTTTCTAACCTGTGAATGTAATTGTTCTCATGGAGATGCAAGAGGCCTGATGTGATTTCATATGCCATACGCTGTAAGGTCAAGAGGTCTCTGTTTAACAGGTCAGGGGTCATGCCATCGGATTTTCTCTGAGCTCTTAAATACCTCTTCAGGTCACCCTGTATATATAAACACAATAAAAATTAAACTCCAGAATATAACATGGTACAGAGAACATGATGAAATACTTTGTCTAATCAAGTATATTACTAAAGGTTTAAGACAATCTGTGATGCACTTGTAAAAAACAATAGGCCCTTTTATGAAACATGCAGGATTAATGTCTAAGTAATTTGTCAGTAAATCCATTAACCATCTACTCCAATACATTGCAATTCCATTCTTGCATAAATGGTTTAATTAAACTGAATGCATCCGTGTTTCATGAACAAATCCAATTTACTACATTTTCCTGCACTACCAATAGGATACAAGCAGATTAGCCAAAGCAGTAGCTGCATTCCTTTAAAACTGGTTTAGATATTGGGTTCTTACCAGCTGACAAAACTCCATTACAAGGAGGAAAGGAACACTCTCACTGCACTGACCCAAACACTGGAGGATATTCGGATGCTGGAGACTTCTGTCAGGTGAGAAAAGCAAATCAATAAATGTTACTTCCTGTAGTCTGTGTTTTTGAAAACAAAGTTTGAAGAAAATGAACCGAGATTTTTTTGAGCATTCCAGGACCCACGTCTATGATATCATTTTAATATTAATTTTAATGAAAATGAATGAGGACAAAAATAAAATAATTAATTGCTTACATGAGTAATTTGAGTGCTAGGTAATAGCCTTGATAGAAATGACCAAATATTTATTTCCATCAACAGCATTAAATAGCACCTATCATGCAAAATCCACTTTTGGAAGCTATAATGAATCTCCATACAGAATATGGGAATATTTACTTGTATGGTGGGCATCCTATCACATTTACCATGAGATTTGTAGATGTGAAAAAAAACAAATACACTTTGTCATTTGTGACTGAGTGTCTGGTTCAACACTCTCTGACATGCTGTCCATCATTGTGTTGCATTTATCTGATATTGGGTATCCTTTTGAAGCAACACGCCTAAACAGTGAGTGGGGAGAACCAGCTCCTTTGCATTTAAAGACACAGGCGCAAAACAGATAAAATTCCCTATGACCCAAAAATTTACATTTTAAACAGGGTATAATAAATGATCCGATGGGTATTTTGAACTAAAACTTCACAGACACATTCTGGGGACATCAAACTTATTTAAAATCTTGTAAAAAGGGGAATAAAAGTAGCCCATTAAAGAAAAAAAAAATAGGCTAAGTAAGAAAAACAACAATCAGGAAGACAACAAGCCCTATTTTATTTATTTTTTATATTAACACCTCATATTAAAATAAAATGCAAAAAATTACAATGCTGCATGCAGGCATAAATGGGGTCTAAAACATTTTGAGCTTGTCCCTTTTTGATCACTTCCAGAGGTAAACGAAACTATTGTTTATCATAGTGCAAATGTTCATGTCATTAAATGCATTCAAACAGCAACAAAAGACCACATTTGCTTCAACATTCATTCATTCATTTTCCTTCGGCTTAGTCCCTTTAATCATCAGGGATCGCCACAGCAGAATGAACCGCCCACTTATCCAGCATATGTTTTACACAGCAGATGCCTTTCCAGCTGCAACCCAGTACTGGGAAACATCCATACACACTCATTCACACAAATACACTACAGTCAATTTAGTTTATTCAATTCACCTATAGCGCATGTCTTTGGACTGTGGGGGAAACCGGAGCACCTGGAGGAAACCCACGCAAACATGGGGAGAACATGCAAACTCCACACAAAAATGCCAACTACCCCGGCTGGCCGGGACTCGAAACCAGCGTCCTTCTTTCTGTGAGGTGACAGTGCAAACCATTGAGCCACCGTGTCGCACTTGCTTCAACATACTGTTGAAGAACATACTGTGTTTGTTAAGTCATGACTACCTGTGTACCACACTAAGCGCTCCTGCAAAAGTGATGAAATAAGAGGTAAGGGTCTCTATGAAACCATGTTAATACCAGGTGGAAATGGTAATGTGTCTAAGCTTGACCACTTAAAATGCATGTTAATAACAGGTGGAGCATAAAGGCAGCCAGAGCAACCCAGTTTGTCTGACCTGTATGGCTCGGACTCTGCCAGGAACTTCCGCTGTTCTAGAGGACTGGCACTGACCCTCAGCTCCTTCACCACTGCCTGATAGGAGCTGCAGTCACACAGCACCTCAGCTAGGATTACCTGACAGAAACAGATAAAGCAGTTATACCAGAAAAACAGTTTATTACACCAAATTTGCACAGCACTCTCAAATAAAAAAGAGTGGGGGGAAAGAGGAAGTAAACAAAAAAAATAAAGCTCGCATCCTTTAATATGTGTGCAGTTAAAACATACAGACCAGCGTGACCCACACATGCCAAACAGACCACAAATCTAGGTCAGTGTAATTATAGATGGTCATCAAGTAAAAAAAAGAGGATGAAAATGAGACCATGGCCTGAAATTTCATATTTTAAGTTTAAAGGAGACATAGTAAATGCTTCTTTCCAGTTTTATGTGTACCTGAAATTGCCTACATTGAGGTATGCATAAATATGTAAATAAAAGCATAATGCATTTTTCAGTTTTCTTAGATATGCATCAATCTAGCATGAATTTTAAGTTTTATTTAAACATGTCAACCTTTCCAAACCAGCCATTTCCAATCTCCTGCAGGTAGTTCAGAGTGTGCCTTCGGAAACATTGGGAGCTGTTGTCTGTTGAATATAATAGGAAATATATTAAAGAAAATTGTGAAATAATCATTATTCAGTGTGAAAATGAAATGATGACATACTCATACAAACCTGTACTTATTAAAATATATAAAAGTATCAGTGATCACACTAAACTGTATTATATTTAATGATTAAAAACATTAGATTACGTTTATTTGAAGAATAGTGGCAAAGTTTAAAGCTAATGAAATGTAATATTGCATGTAGTCAGTGGGTTTACCTGTGCCATTTGGTAGGGAGTGACAGTTCTTGTCCCGCAGAGGGAGAGTATAGACCTCTGGAAGTGATGGACAAGAGGACAAACTGTCCTCAGGAACAGGACTGGATGCCCCGGAGCACTCCTCACCTTCAGCATTATCAAATTCCTGATATAGAAGATATATACATATATCATTTAACCAAGGTCCAAAGAAAAACTAAACGTATGCTTCATGCTGATTCGTTTCAGTAACAGCCACATTATGCAAAATTCACGCACAGCAAAAAGACTTACATTGAATCCCACACTTCCTCTTTTGCAGCAAAGGCAGGTGAGAAGCAACAGAACAAAAGAGACCAGTCCAGAGCAGGAGATGAGAATAATCACATAAGGGGGAGGAGAGAGAGAGCCGTCCCGGGACAGAGAGACTGAGGGGAAAAAAAACAGAAAGAGTGTTACATTTCTATCCCCACAGATACTGATAGATAGATAGATAGATAGATAGATAGATAGATAGA
>CAIGQW010051953.1:551019-572158 GCA_903798125.1 Danio choprae
ATAGATAGATAGATAGATAGATAGATAGATAGATAGATAGAATGTGTACGTTATATATTCCTATCAGGGAAAAATCGAAAAGGGCAGCGTTACATTCAGAACATAGCACAGGAGTCCAATGAAGAGTTTTCATTGCACAAAGGGTGAAAGTACAGAGAAAAGCAGAGGAACTGAGAATAGATCACCTTCAGAATGGGTTTAGGGAGGGGTTTGAGAGATTAAGGGAAGCAAAGGAGAGAAACCAGAGAGTCATCATACAAGACATTCCTTGTACTCGTCACTATTGAAGAAGTAGGAAAGGTATTTGGAGTTTTGTTTAGGGTGAAGGGCCTTTTTTAGGGAAGGGACTGGATCATTGAAAAAGATTCTTGTTTTTGGAGGGTTGCTGGGTCAGAAAGAAAGGTACCATACTTGATTTTGTACCTCAATTTGGCCGTTTGTTTTAGGAGAGCCATCTGTGGAGAACAAAAGGTGGGGAGGAGGGCAAGGAGGTTAAATACCTTTGGTATTGTGATTATCCAGATGCTAAGATTGAATAGCTGCTGAAATAAAATCACACGTATCACGTAGTCGACTGACTAAATCTTGTCACTTCATCAATGTTAGCACACATGCTATTACTGAGAGTTTAGGTGGGAAAATAAATGCATGTATAATAAATGTTTAAATTGAGAATATCAATGGAAAGAATGAGGGTAATTATAACATTAATGTAGTTTTGTGAGTGTGAAGAGAAAGACGATCATTCCTTAATAATTTTTGAATGGTAGTGTAACTTTTAGAAGCAGCAGGTCATGCTTTTTTCCTAAAATAGCACAGGCACCATGAAGACTTTTTTGGACACATCATTACTGAGAGTCTCGACTGAGGCTTGGGTAGGCAGTTTTAAAAGAGTCACGGGGTACTAAGCAGTCATTAAGGTCTGTTGTGTGAAAACTGTGGAGGTCATTTAAGATGGTACTCATTTTAGACATATACAGATTCCTTTGTCAGGCAAAGAACACCCCCACCCCCCCCCCCCGCCTCGCATCCTCACCCATCCTAAAAAAAAAACAATAAAAATTATTTATTATATTTTTTTTAATAATGAACAATTAAAAATTATACTATTCATAAATAAATAGTAATCTTGTTATTTTAGGTATATTTTAGATTGTAATCCATTCAGAAATAATTTTAATATTATTTCTTGCTAAAATTGACTCTTGGAAATCAATGTTAGAAACTGTTATGTTGCTTCATTTGTATTTAAATGTTCACTTGAAAACATACTTTTTATTTTAAAAGATATCAGAAATTTCAGTAATTAAAAAAAGAAGTACTGATGTTTTGAACTGTATTCATCAAAAAATCCTGAAATTAAAATATATCCTGTTTTATGTATTCACAGAAATTTATAGAGGAAAAATAATGTTTTCTTAAAATAACACATTAATAAAATCACAATATTTCCAGCCTTTTGACCTGTGCTGTAACAATAATTAGATAATAGTTTTCTTCGTTATTATTATACATTATTATTTTCTTTATTTTTATATTACTAATTATTATTATATACTTAATATATAAATATTATTATTATTATTATTATTATTCACAACTAAATATTAAATCATAATGAAATGCACATGTTTCAATTAATAACTTCATTTAACAGACATACATCAAGCCTTTCTTTATGAAACACATAGTACAGACATATATTTTTTAAAATGATATGTCAAAACACTTGAACCTAATATGTATTGCAAAGGGTCATTGCATATGCTAGTGCATCATGATAAAAAAACGAGTATAAGCGTATAATAATAATCACCACAAATGCCAAGCTTGCAATAACAATAAACACACGTTCTGTGTTCGAGAATCACCTCACGGTATTCGCCCACACGAAGCATGAAAATATGTAGGCTAATGAGCAGGTATGAATTCATGAAGGCTGTTATTATTCATCTGATAACCTTTTATTGTTCGAGGAACAGCGGCCAGACACTGGCAGACACGGACCTGTGCGCAGTTCCCTTCTTTGACCATATGGTTCCACATACTGCATACGAGAACACACAAATAAACACGCGGGCCTGCTGGCACATTACTGTTGGCACAGTACTAAAACAATACGTGGAATAAAACATCACGCATAATAATAATAAATCGCCGCAAATATTGTGCAAAAACATTCCTACCTAAAACAGGAATAGATGGTGTTTTAGGGGAAATCGTGTTATGTAAAGCACGATTTACCTCAGGCCCATATGTAAAATTTAAGAGAGAGCGGTATTGCAGGCCCACAATGAAAAACCCCCAACATACATGCGTACCATAAAAATAGCCAGACACCTTTATTATCATCACCAGTGCGGGATATGCCTGGCTTCAGTGTATGGGCTCATAAATGATGCCATTATGATTTTTTTCACATTGATGCACATACACGCGACTGAATGTCATGAAATGAAAATTAATGACACACACGAGTCGTCACCCCCATTTTCTCTCAGCAGACTGTCAAATTCCCCTTATTCATACAGCGTCTCGTCGCCTCCTCCCCCCTCGAGCGCGTAAATAACATCATGCCATCCGAACGACACGCTCACCTTCCTTCTGCGGGGCTCCGAGCGCTCTCTCCGGGTTGAAGTACGACATCAGCCCCACCAGAACAATCACCCAACACTGTTGTGACATAGTCGCGCGGTCCACGGCACCACCATTCGAGCGATGCTGTCAACGTTCCCCGTCGCGCGTTTGGCTCCCCGCAAATAAAGAAACGTCTCCTTGTTGTGCAAGGCTGATGCCCTCCTTTAATCCGCAATTAAACACGGTGTGAACGCTCTTTTGTGTCAGCCTAATCCCGCGATCCGCATCCTCACCAGCGCGCTCTTACTATTCCAAGCTCATCGCGTCCAGTGGGTCGAAAACGGGCCGAAAATACCAGTGAAGCCATTCTATTGGTCCTATATCCTATCCTATCCTATATACCGTGTCAGCATCATGTGAGTGGTCCAGCTATGTTTTCTTCCAAGAAGCCCCTCTACGTCAGACGCCACCGAGTTTGCGCTATTATGATCTCTGTGGAGCTGCGCGCGCGCCTCGCGGTGATTTTCGTAGGTAGAGACAGACGTTGCCTCGCAATCACAAGATGCCCTTCGCTCAGGTAGCCGCTGCCGGCCGACAAAACGTTTGTTAATGAGACTAGAGGACGTCACCGCCCCCGTGTCGTGGGTTTGGGTATCATTGCATCAAAATCCCCCTAAATCGGAACACTTCCACAAAGCGGTGACATGATCCGTTTGGGAGGACAGGTGCATGGAGCGTGCCATTGAAATTCCCTATAGCCTTCAGCTAATGACATGCAAATCTCTGTCTGTGTCTGAGAGAGGCCAAATATTTTCATCACAAAGATGCCTTTAAATGTGACCCCAGACCACAAACTAGTCTTAAGTGTGGGTAAAGCCAAAAATACATTGTATGATACAAATGAGTCAATTTTCTTTCATGTGAAAAAATCATTAAAATATTAAATAAAAATCTAGTTTCATGAAGACATTTTGAATATTTCCTGCTGTAAATATATTAAAAAAATTAATTATAATTAGTAAATTTAATTTGGCCAAATTTAATGGAAAGTTTCCTTAATATTTTGATTTTTTTGAATCCTCTAAAAATTCCATATTTTCTAATTGCATCTTGGCCAAATATTGTCCTATTATAACAAACCGTACACCCACGGAAAGCTTATTTATTCAGCTTTCAGATGATGTGTAAATCTGAATTTCTGAAAATTTACACTTGCAATTGGTTTTGTGGTCCATTGTCACAAATATGAATTAAAATTGACTTTAAAACCCCAGCATTATGTGTGTGTGTGTGTGTGTGTGTGTGTGTGTAAAAAAAACAGATCTCAGCTGGAACATTACCACAGTATATGACTGTTTGAAGTACACTCATAGGCCACTTTATTAGGTACACCTTGCTAGTACCAGGGTGGACCTTCTATCTCAAAGATGCTCAATCAGACTGAGATCTGTTAAATGTGAAGGCCATTTGAGTAGTGAACTCATTGTTTTGTTCAAGATGCCATTTTGTGATGACTTGAGTTTTGTGACATAATGCGTAATCCTGTTTTAAGTAGCCAACACAAGATGGAGACTGTGCTCATGAATATGGTCAGCAATAATACACAGGAAGGCTCTGCTGTTTAATGCTGAGGTGGTACTACGGGGCCTAAAGACAATATCCTCCACAGCATTACGCCATCACAAGCAGCCTGAGTCGTTCAGATGAGCCAGGATGGATTCATGCTTTCATGTTGTTTATGACAAATCCTAACCCCACCAATAGAAATGATGGAGAATTTGAGGCTCATCAGACCAGGCAACCTTCTTCCAATCTTTAACTGACCTATTTTGACGGCCAAGGACAAATTGCACCTTCAGTTTTGTGTTCTTAGCTGATTAGAAGTGTCAACGATGTATTCTTCCACTTTTTAAAGGTTCGGTGTGTTGTGTTCAGAGATGCTTTTCTGCAAACAGTGCTTGTAATGAGTGTTTATTTGAGTTTCGGTTGCCGTTCTATCAGCTCAAACAGACTGGTCATTCTCCTCTGACCTCTATAAGAAATTTTCAATCACATAACTGTCGCTCACTGGATATTTTCTCTCTGTGCGTGAAAATCTCAGTATATCAGCAGTTTCTGAAATATTCATCAACAATCACACCACATTACTTAAATCACAAATCAGCATCATGATCGTGAAGTGTGATTGGCAGAAGTAACTAATAAAATGGCCAGTGAGCGTATATTGCACAAAATTATATATCATCCTTTGTTTTCTTAAGAATGTCTGCAAAATAGTTTGCAAAATAGTCTGTATCATTAATGCTATACATTTGTTTACATTATTTCCATGTTTTTTCTATATATGTTTTCACAAATATTGCAGCAGTTTTGTGATATATACTTTTTGTGAGTATTTATGACGGAAAAAAAAAGATAAGCACTGGAGGGTCAAACAGTAGAATGTATTTACACAACAGGAGAGAAATGTTTCACAGACTCCAGTATCAGCACTAAAGGGAAGATGTTCTTGGTCTCATAATAATGGCTGGCCCACATTTTAATGCTGATGCCTCAGAACTGTAGAGGAAAACAACTCCGATGCAGTTCCTACAAATCAAAAGATGTCATTTTTACAACAACTTAATCGCTCTGGTGCCACCAGCACAGAAAAAAGCAAGAAAGAGATTTTCCTGCTTGTCCATTTTTTTTACCAACTCATCTGATGCCAAT
Source organism: Danio choprae (assembly GCA_903798125.1). Lineage (NCBI taxonomy): Eukaryota > Metazoa > Chordata > Actinopteri > Cypriniformes > Danionidae > Danio > Danio choprae. Next base: position 556,309 of record CAIGQW010051953.1, read on the forward strand.
AAAAGTGTTGCAGAGGCCAGATCGATTGCTTTTAGGTAGCAATCATTTATTTTAGACGGTCTTCACACATTTCACGTGGCTTAATTTCTTGTCTTAACACGAAACAGTTCTGCAAATTCTAGACTTAGTGAATCATTAGCGTTGTAAGCTAATAAAAGCCATACTGATCTCTGTCTCTCCTTTGCCTTTTCCTTGCCAATTCAGGAAAGTAGCCGCTGTTGTATGGTCTGTCTCTATCCCCCATCTCTCGCTCAGGCTCTTTTTCTTTCTCGCCTCCGCTCCTCTGTTTCAGTAAAGCCTGTGTCCGTTTCTTCTCCTCCGCTTCTCTCTGCAGCCGCTCTGCCCGTAACCTCTCAATTGAACTGTCATGAGAGGAAAAGAAATCATTGTAGGATCAAGAGGTGGAGAAAAGGACTCAGCAAGAAGTTACTTTAGCATCTACTCATGCATGCGTGAACTTATTAGCTAGAACATTTCCAAAGTTTCATTTATGCAATCAAGATTTCTTGATTAATCAAATATTTGTGCCAAAAAAGTGTAATCCCATTTTCCTCAGAAAATAATAAGCAGCACAACTATTTTCAACATTGACAATGCAACATTTAAATTGATTCAATCTCACTGAAATGATTCAATGTTTTAAAATGATTCAATTTGTTTTTATACACTATTTGAACAAACTAATAATATTTCACAGCAAATAAAAGACTTCTTACAACTTAACATCAATTTCTTGCAGGTTGAAAAAACCAGTGAGATTTTCACTTTGCAGAAACGCCTCAGTGAGTGTAATGGCATGTGAAGTATGACTAAATTGTTGTGTAGCCAGGCAGGATGCTTTATTTGTGTTGACGAAAATGGACAAATTATTTCGCACCTCTCTCCACTCCTCGTCTCTCCTCTGTCTCTCTTCTCCTTCTTCTTATGCTTTTTCTCCTTCCCATCCTTCACTGCCAGTGCTTTCTTCATTTCCTTAAGAGGATCCAAAATGTCTTTCAGCTTCCTGTCTTTCTTTTCTCTCTCCTCTTCAGTTATGCTTCTGTGCATGGTTTTGCCTTTCTCGTTTTTGCCTCTCTCTTCCTCTTTTGCCTTTCCATCTTTCAGGTACCAGGGAGTGACTTCTGTTCCAGGGGCAGGACCTAGAGATACCAAAAGCCCAATGGCACGCTCCTGCTTCTCCTAGAATGAAGCATCACAAAAACACATCTTTGAAATAACAATTAAAAAAATGACTGCATGCATAATAGCATAATAGGCTATATTCTCTCTACTGTTTTGACCCCCTCATCAGAATGCAGCATTTAAATAGGTATGGTGGATTGTAGACTCAAAAAAGTAAACGCCAAGTGGTGGGACTGGCTCACTTTTTTGACTAGTAATTGTATAAATATTTTGACAAGACAGCAATGTAAACGTCTTCACGAATGCTTGACAGCCAATATCCTTCATAGATATACACTGCTGTGATTTAGGTTAAAAATGCAGAAATATTCAGCAAATGTCCAATTATCTGTAATAACAAACAATGCGATAACGACTACGTAACTACTACTTGTTTTGTGCAACAACAACATTGGCACGTCATCATCTTTTTTTCAGTGTTTCTAAAAATCCAGCGCTGAATTGTGTGTCTTCATTATAAACACATTTGTGGTAAAATGAAGTGAACAAAGGACCAAGTTCTCACTAACTTTACACGTGAAGTTCATCCAATTCTTCCTAATAAACAGTGAATTGATGCTACACAGCATTTTGTTTTGTTTGAAGCCATCTTTAAGGTTTGGTTTCCGCATAGGCCTGCATTTGCATCTCTGCATTATTTGTCTTCTACATGTGTGAATCAGTGGTAAGAGCCGATCAGGCTGTGATGTTGAAGCAGGTCTTGATCAGACACACTATTACATAATAAAAAGGCACATTCCACAACCATTTTGCCACATTGGCCTCAATATAAGCTGTTTTGGGCTAACAATAAAGTTTTGAGTTCTGAAACTTACAGGATATTTTATAGTACAATGATCTATCACACAGGTGTCAAAGCCAGTTCCTGGAGGGCCGGAGCCCTGCACAGTTTAGTTCCAACCCTAATTAAACAAACCTGATCAAACTAATTGAGTGCTTTAGGCTTGTTTGATATCTATAGACAGGTGTGTTGAAGCAGGGCTGGAACTAAACTCTGCAGGGCTCCGGCCCTCCAGGAATTGACTCTGACACCCCTGATCAGATCAACAAAAAAAAAACTAACAAAAATTAAGGACATTTACTAGGTTTTGTGAGCTCTTTAAAGAAAAAGTTTGCTCAAAAATGCAAAAATGCTCACACTCAAGTGGTTCTAAACTTTTATGAATTTCTTTCTTTTGTTGAAAACAAAACAAGATATTTTGAAGAATGTTGAATAAAAGCAGGCATTGACATCCACTGAAGAAGAAAAAGCCCTATGAAAGTCAATGGCTGCTTTTCCACAAAATCCTTCGTGTTCAACAGAAGAAAGAAACTCAAACAAGTTTTGGAACAACATAGGATGTAACATAATTAAAAATGTTGGGTTTACTACAGTAGTCAACATTTGAAGTGGATCATCAGCTTTCATCAAAGTTGTCCTATAACTATTGAACAAAACCTATTCTCAAAACCTAAGTCTCAGGACGATTTTGAAAAACTATTTTGAACCACTTCAAATGCTGACTACTGTATACTTATAAGACAACATGTAAGAGTGCGTTAGCCTTTTTCTCACACCTTCTCTTCCTTCTTCTCTTTGAGGTATTCTGCATTTCCTTTCTTTTCAGACGAGTCCTCCAGAGGAAAGAGATTGAGATGTTCTATTTCTCTGGCTCCTCTGCTGGTCTCCGCCGTCTCTCCATCTTCACCTGTTTGCTGAAGGGCTCCTCGAGATTTGTTCCTCAAATACTCGGTTCGAGCCTACATACATCAGATTTAGCTCACACATTAAGTTCACAATAAGTGATAGGCTGTGCACAAACAGCATTATATTGATATTTGCAAAATAGTCAAAACACATAACATGTACGCTCATGTACACATTGTTTATTTTGTAAACAGATGTGGGATCAGACTCGTTATGTCATGTCGAGGTCACTGAGTGCAGAAAAGGATGTGAATGTAGTAAATTAATCTAGAAACGGTGAAAGAATGCAGGGTTGCTATGGTTACCTCTTGCTCTGCGCGCTCCACTCGCTGCTGAATCTCGCGCTCTTCCTCCGCTGCACGAGCCTCGTCGCGGCGCACGCGCGCAATGTTGTCCTTATTGCGCACATGCCAGCTCTTTTTGGGCAAAATGTTCATTATTTAATATGTAAGAGAACAGTGAGTGAGAACGAATATAATTCTACGATTGTAGCAGGTTTGTCAGAACACATGTAAAGTCTAACAAACGAGGCAACAGCTTAGTTTATGATTCGAAACGGACTCGTCGACCAATTACGCAACGAAATTTAAACTCGTCAATTGATTCGTATGTAATGTTAGATCCGCTACATCTATACAGCATATTCACAAACAAAACGTAACATAAATAAACAGGTTTCGAAAAAAAATAAATCAACACGATTGTACGGAAAAAGCTTGGAAAACACCGGAAGTAAGTTGACGTGAGTGAACTACGTCACACGTAAAATATTTGCGACGCAGTGAACAATCATGTCATGTACCGCACGAGGGCGCACCTACAAACATTCAACGAGCCTTTGTTCAAAATGGAAACAGTTCTTAGACAGATTTGTGCAACACTTCCTTCTGAGATGATAAATATCGTTGTAGTTACCACACCAGCAGGGGTCACCAATCCCTGTCCTGGAGGGCCGGTGTCCCTGAAGGGTTTAGCTCCAACTTGCCTCAACACACCTGCCTGGATGTTTCAAGTATACCTAGTAAGACCTTGATTAGCTTGTTCAGGTGTGTTTGATTAGGGCTGGAGCTAAAATCTGCAGGACACCGGCCCCCTAGGAACAAGTTTGGTGACCCCTGAACCAGCATAACACTCTAACTATAATTATATTTTAAACTATAATCATATTTGAGTGATGTCTCAGAAAAGAATTAAAAGTAGTTTATGGTTTGAAAATGAATGAAACACATCAACTCAGTTTATAAATAATTATGATTTTATTTTAAAGGAGGCACAGCATATATGGCCTGTGGCTGTGCATAAAGTGCATTATCATACATCACAGAAACTTGTTCACTTTAATAGAATAAACAGTTCAAACTAATTCAAGCAAATTATGAAAATGTGCAAATAAACAGACATAATATTGGATAAAAACATATACACTGCCACTGAAAAGGTTGAGGCCAATAAGAATGACGTAAAGATTCTTATGCTCACCAAGACCACATTAAGTTGATCAAATACACAGTAAATACAGTAACTTGTCTATTTTAAAATTAATTAACTCCTGTGATGCCAATGTATTCAGCATCATTACAATCTTCAGTCTTATCTTTATTTTTCAGGGCTCTTTGATTAGCATTTATTCAACAATATTTGTAATCCCTTTGGATCAAATACGCTCACTCACTTAATAAAAGTAATAATTCAAATTGGACAAAATCTTACTGACACCAGACTTGGTGAAAATATTATTGCAATGTTCTCTTTCAAACATTGGAGTGCACGATACACTGCACTGAAGTCTTAATATGGCCTTGGATCTTCGTCGGGGTCAAAAGCGTAATTGTTATGTTGACTCCACTGTGTAGCTGCTGTGTGCTGGAAAGGCTCGGTCTCCGTGTTTAGCAGCTGGGGTTCATATTCTGCTTTCTGCATTGTGGCATTAAGCTCTTCAATTTGTCTGATCAGGAATTGCTTGTCACGGTGTTCCTGTTACACACAGATAAAGACAAATTAATAACAGACCAGTGAGAGGTTAAATTTGAAGCTAGAAAGTCTTTGTTCAGGTGGGAGATCAAACTTCTTACTGTAAATATTACATGATTTTGTTTTGGCTTTCTGTAATCATTACAATCTTTTTTTTGTGCTAAAGGGTATTCAAAGGAAATTTAGCATTTTACCAATCAGTTATGTAATTACACAAATTCTACTTAAATATCTGCAGATTTGGATGACTAATATCCAAGTACTTACCAGTGCACACTGAGATTTCAGCAGCGCTACACTTTTCCCATGGACTGACGTTAAAGCGCTCACATAGCACAGGAGGACACTGTATATGAAAAATCACATACATGCAAAATCAGTCCTTGTCCTGCATAAACATATATTAGAAAGGTATGTATGCATAAATATATATATATTTTTTTAATCACAGGAACAATGATCTCATGAGCAGTCCTCAACTGATAATCAGTATAAATCATTTGTAGGAATTTTTAAAGTTTATATGTATTTGTATATGTTAATGTTAATTTAAGTTTATTTGTAGTATAAAATTATTGCAATACAGTTTGTTTGCAATTCCAGAGCAGAGATTGGATAAAGTAAAACAATGGCAGGTCGATCTGTGCATTGGCACTGCACTGTGAGGTTACCACTGTAAAAGAAGCACTAACTCTGCTGCTCCATTGCAGGGTTTCATGGGTAAAAAGCAGCGCTTCTAAATTGTAAGTGTAAAATGTTCCTTTACCTAGAGGTAAAAGTGGTGTTTACAATGGCAGTATATCCTGGGGTTATGTGCAGTGTGAAAAGCCCTTAAGTGTTAAAGATTTAAAGTACTTGATCTGGAATTATCAGTAGTAAACTGATAGAGTGCAGAGTTTTACATGAAACCACATAGTACTGGTCAAATGTTCGGGATCAGTACTTTTTTCATGTTTTTTTTTTAAAATAATTTTTTCTGTTCACCAAGGTGGCATTTATTAAATGTAAAAAATTGTTAAGTTGTTAAATATTTCTTAAAATATTTTATATTTTATATTTGTTTTCTTATTATATGTAGTTTCAAATTAAATTATTACACCAGTCATTATTGTATTTATTACTATTGCCATAAATAATAATAATGATGATAATAATAATATTAATAATAATTAATATTAGAGTGATTTCTGAAGCATCATGTGACTCTGAAGACTGGAGTAATGAAGCTGAAAATTTATCTTTAAAATCACTGAAATAAATGAATAATATATAAACTACTTTCGAACATTTCATGTTATTTTATAGTGCAATAACCTTTCACAATTTTACAATTTTTGATTAAATAAATGCAGCCTTGGTGAGCAAGATAAGCTCATTTTAAAACATTTAAAAATCGTACTGATCTCAAACTTTTGACCGGCAGTGTATGTATAGACCCAAGGCTGTTTATACATACCAAGAGAAGATGAAGAGTGGAATAGAGCATTTCTGGGAGCCGATGTAAAACAGGAATGCTCTACTGGTGGTGCTTAGCATATTAACAGCTTGTGGTACAACATCCCACATAGTTGGGTCAAGGCGGAAAGGGCCACAGCCATATGATGGATGGATCCTAAAACAGACTCATCATCAATTTTGACATAGGAAGAACCAAAAGCATGGGGTTTACAGTGATGCCATAGAAGATGGAAAGGTTTCCCAAACAAACCTTTAATGAAAAGTTCTTCATAGTGTGAAAAACATTTTACTAATCTAAAGCAATGGTCTCAAACTCAATTCCTGGAGGGCCGCAGCTCTGCAAAGTTTAGCTCCAACCACCTCCAACTAACACCTGCTTAATAGTCTATAGTAGTCTTGAACACCTTGATTATTTGGATCAGCTGTGTTTGATTAGGGTTGGAAGAAAACTGCAGGGCTGCGGCCCTCCAGGAATCGAGTTTCAGACCTATGATCTAAAGTGTTCATGGATGTTAAAGGTTCCAAACCACCAGAATCTTTATTTTTAAGAATGTGTACATGATTATACATTTATATTCTGTTTCTGGTATTAAACACAACGTCCTACAGAATTCCAGAGCAGGAGAATCACTCACTTAGCAACACTGTAAAGCAGAACCACACTGGCCAACATCCATCCAAAGAGCAGAACTAACAGGAAGAAGAAGTTGGAGGTGGTGGATCTGAAGTTTCTTGTTGCCGGTTGACAGTTCTGGAAGAGAGTAATCTGACACAAGCACAAAAAAAAATAATAATAATTATTGCAGTATAAAATTACTGCAAACTTACATGTGCGTCAAAGAAAAATGTGTTCATGGTACCTTTTTGCAGTAATAAAAGATGATGATTTTGATGGTGTTGATGAGTGGCAGCAATGGACAGAAAAGAGCTCCAGTCCAAACCACCGTTTGACTGTAAACGAGAGCAAGAACATTCGGGGCAACCAGAAACTCTTGCCGTCCCACCAACTTGCTCAATTTGCATGAGCAATGATCCACCACAATCCTGAACATGTAAAGTAACAGACTTAGATTTTTAATTGAAAACTCGTATGAACCAATATACACACACACACACATAAAAGAAAGAAACATACCTGCGTGGAAATTCTACCAGGATCAGTGTAGCAATGGTAATCAGGAAGTCAAAAAGAGTTAATTTATACATTTCCTGTCCAACTCGCGTCTCCCAGCACTAAACAGTGTGAATGAAGGATAGAACCAAAACATCATTTTAAAGATAGCAAAAATGTGAGACTCTGGGCAATAACCACTAAGACATCAATCCTAAAACTTAAACTATTCAAAAGTTTGGAGTCATTCATTTTTCAGTTTAAGAATTGTATTTCTCTGCTTTAAATTGATCAAAAGATTGCTGTTTTTTTACTTTCTACTCATTATGGTTTGCAAAGAATATTATGTTTTATCACTAATAGTAAGATATGTGTATTGAGCACTAACATCAGCATATTATACCAATTTATAAAATATCACATGACACAGAACCAGGACCAGAAGACAAAGGAATATATGGGAGTAAGTATATTAAATATATTAAATCAATAAAAACATATCTATACTTTATAGTAATATTGCTTTATAGTAAAATTATTAGCCCACCTATGAATTTCTTTTTCAAATATTTCCCAAATTATGTTTAACAGAGCAAGGAAATGTTCAAAGTATTTCCTATAATATTTTTTCTTCTGGAGAAAGTCTTATTTATTTTTGGCAGTTTTTAATTTTTTTAAACCATTTTTATACAATGAATTACGCTAACTAGTGGTAGTGTATCTGATCTGACCAAATTATGAATGAGTGCATATCTTGTTTACCTTGTATTGGTCATAATAATAACCGCAGAGTTTACAGTTACTACTGGCCATTTCTCCTTTACAGGTAATCTGCTCCCATAGAGTGTACAGCAAAACACCCAAACTGACCAAACGCAAGAACACTGCCCTACAACGACCAACAAAGAGAATAAGCAGCATTGCAAGAGCAGAAAAGGAGAATGACAACAAAACCAAATCAAAGAGAGCAGCGGATGGATGGACAATGCAGGAGTGTTAAGAGAATATGACAGGGTTTCATTTAAAATCATTTTTTTTGAAAGCTATCTAACGAAGGTCAGCAAAGAGCTTTCAGCGAGGGCTCCAACCAAGGCTAAATAAGAAGTGGTTATTATATTTCTGTTGTTTGTTCTCTTTGATACTTCATTCAGTGTGGGTGCAAGTGTTGATCAAACCTGAGCAAGGCTAGGATGACCGTGGTACTGGGGGAATACTTTTCCAGTAATGCAATCTTGTCACACAGTAAAGGCACCACAAAATTGCTTGCTGTTATGACCATGGAGGGTAAGTACTGCAACAGTAGCCCCGTAAAGCCTGTTTTTTCCATAGACTTAGGGGAAAAAGAGAGATTTGCAACAATTAATTATTGTTACTACATGTCAACTAGCAGTCATTAGAGTATTAGTGATCTGACAACAGTTTGAGAAAAGTGCATTTGAGCTGCTGGAGGCAAGGTGCATAATCCAATAAGTCATGAGTCATGCTTTATATTGGGGCTTTAAAATAGCTCATAAGATAAAGTAAACATACTTTAAATACTGCTGTGTGCCGCTGACAGATTGGCACTTACATGAAATAATATAGTAATGAATTTATCTTTCATTGTTTGTTCATGTTAGTAAATGCATTAACTAGTATTAACTACAAGTCTCATATTGTAAAAAGTGTTACCATTTTTTGGACAGCAGTAACTTTAAAACAGGACTATTGTAAAGGGATTATTAAAACAGTTTGATGAATTTAACATCCGTTTTAAAAAACATGAATATTTGTTTTTACAATGTTAATATGTCAAGTGATTTTAATGTGTAGCACAGTCTAGATGGTTACATTCACATGTTTTCATAGCCTTTAATATAAACACTGCTTCACTGGACAACACTGGGCAAAAAGTTAAACAAACACATGAATTGTAATCCAATTTTTATATTATATTATATTATTCATTCCTCATTTTCCTTCGGCTTAGTCCCTTATTTATCAGGGGTCACCACAGCGGAATGAACCGCCAACTATTCCAGCATATGTTTTATGTAATGGATGCCCTTCCAGCCGCAAGCCAGTACCGGGAAACACCCATACACTTTCACATTCACACACGCACTCATACACTACGGCCAATTTTGCTTACCCTATTCACTTATAGCGAATGTCTTTGGACTGTGGGGGAAACCGGAGCACCTGGAGGAAACCCACACGAACACGAGGAGAACATGCAAACTCCACACAGAAATGCAAACTGGCCCAGCCGGGACTCGAACCAGCAACCTTCTTGCTGTGAGGTGACAGTGCTAACCACTGAGCCACCGTGCCGCCTATATTATATTATATTATATTTTATTATATTATTCATTCATTCATTCATTTTCTTTTCGGCTTAGTCCCTTTATTAATCTGGGGTTGCCACAGCAGAATGAACCACCAACTTATCCAGCATATGTTTTACGCAGCGGATGCCCTTCCAGCTGCAACCCATCACTGGGAAACATCCACACATACCCATTCACACTCATACACTACGGACAATTTAGCCTACCCAATTCACCTATACCGCATGTCTTTGGATTTGTGGGGGAAACTGGAGCACCCAGAGGAAACCCATGCAAACACGGGGAGAACATGCAAACCAGTGACCTTCTTGCTGTGAGGCGATCGTGCTACCCACTGCGCCACCGTGAGGCCCATTATATTATATTATATTATATTAAATTATATAAAGATTGTCTGAGAGATAAAATACCAAGATATACAGTGCGAATCATAATTCAGCAAAACAATTAAAATAAAATAATAATTTATACACTTTTTGCCATATTGCCCTACCGTGAATCAGGGATTACCATCAATTGCTGGCCATTATGAGATTTTATAAGTTGTCAGACTTTCTAATTCTTAGTATTATTTTTATTTATTGAACTAACCTGGCTGAACTGTGTTGCCTCAGCAATGCCAAAGAAGGTTGCACCGATGAGTGTTAAGACTATTAGGTTAAGGAAAATTCGAAGAGCATAGAGAGAGACTGTTTGGGCCAAATTCAGAGAGGCAGCCTTCTTTTTAAGCCTCTCCTCTTCTAAATCCACCTAAGGAACAGAAACACAGAGAGATGGAGTCAAAATAATGAGAGACAAAATACTTTCCAAAAATAACCTGTGCAATGATTCACTGTATTTTCTAAGAATGCACCGATATATATCGACTATTGGATTAAATAAAAGCTATCAGCATATCAGCAATAATATGAAAAAGCAGATTCAGATGGTTTATCGATTACATGGAGGAAATCAGTTGAATCTGCTGAATAATCCAACATTTCGCAGACCAAAATCATTAAATGTTGCAAATAACTAAATATAATCTGTACAAAATATCAAACCTGATATGTTCAAAATGTAAGCAACTTGTGTGCACCATGATCAAGCACTGGCACATAACCATTGGCTAGTTTTGGCTAAATCTATCTATTCTTGGCTACATCGTTTTCCGAAAAAAACAAAAACTGAGAACCAAGAACAGCTTTATTTGTTGAGTTAAAAAAATATGTTCTATTATATGTCAAATAAAAGTTAATTTTGTTAAAAGAAACATTAAATAGCAAAAATCACCTATGAAGATTGTCATATTGTAATTTTTTGTCTTAACATTCAACTGTCCAATATTTTACTAAATGTATAAGTTATGTGGATCCATTCCATATTCAGTCAAATTAATTGCTGAAAAATAGCTAGTACTGTAGTTCAGTATGCAATTGGGCAATATCAGTATCAGAATCGGGTGAACGTTGTTTTGTTAAATCCAGAATTGGTATCAGGCAAATAAATCCCATCAGTGCATCCCTAGTATTTTTATCAAAAATACCTGAGGGCACTTCATTTCTAATCTTGTTTTCCCGTGCACAGACCTGTAACCGGTAGCGAACGTTGTTTTGTTTAAGTTTTATGGCGCGGTCGCCTTGAAGACCGTGATCCCATCCTGTAAACACCAGCATACAGTAACCCCCCGCTGCTCCTGCACCCGTCTCTACAACAACACGAGCCGTGCCACCCATTCTGTTGGACAGACAGACACGTCAGCTTAATTCTACAGCAATGTCATTTCAACAACTCTAAGCTGACTCACCTAATAATTATACATATGAAGCAGAAGAGGAAGTAGAAGGCTGCCGTCAACAGGTAGGCCAGAGGGATGTTGTAAGAGAAGCCATCGCTTTCAATCATTGTATTATTATAATAGCCATAAAAAAGGTATGAATATTCCATAAAACCCTGATGGAGGAGATGACTGTAATGAGTAATGATCATTATGCAAATATTCAAAGACAAAGAAATATCTCAGATGTCAGACTACATAAACTTGGAACATTTTAGTTTCATTTTCAGTAGCATAAATTTCACAGTGTTGTGAAAAATGCATTGTGGATTTTTTTTTATTCTGTTTACGTTCAAGTTTAAATGAAAAGGTTGTATGTTTTACTGTAAAAGCTCCCATCAAAAATGCTGATTTAATAGAGTTAATCAAATTTAATAGAGTTTAATTGCATTACCATTTAAAGACTGGGATCAAGTTGCAGATCGTGTGTGATCATGCGACCTGACATGGTTAGAAATGATTATAACAACCATTTTATCATGTGAAATCTAAAATCTCATTCAAAATTCTCAATTCAAAATTTGCCATTACAGGAATAAATTACACTTTATTTTAAACATTCTTCAATATAAACGATTCATTTTAAATTGGGATACTTCTCAATATGAATGTATTTTTATATGTATTTCATCTTGGTGAGTATAAAGGACTTTTTTAAATATATATATGTTCCTTTATACTCACCAAGTCAGAATTTTCAATGAATCCAGAAAAATATCTATAAGTCTGTCCATACCGTGCCAGAAACCAGGTCCAGAAAGTATGTGAAGAACACCATAAGGACATCAGGTTTTGGATCATACTGCATGCAGGTCTCTAAACCTGCGGCAATCAAAATAATTAAAATATGATTAAAAAGTTCCTACAAAGATGAAGTGATTCACACCAGTTCATTGAAAACAGACATCCAAAGAATGATTATTCAAATGGATTTATAATTATAACTGAATATTGTATTTAATGTTTAACTGATTGTAGTATTTAAACAAAGAGGGTTATTCCTTATTGTGTTTAACCCCTTAAACTAATATAAGAGAAAAAGATTAGTAAAATTGCACATGGAAAGCCCTTAGCAAACTATTACAAGTTTTGCTCAACATAATAAAAACATATTAGAACAAGGAAGAAATGACCTAATTTAGTCTGTTAAGCACAATAGTCAAATTCTTTGTAAAGTGATCTATTTTTTAATGATTAGTTAATGAAATGAATTATTAACCAGAACAACCAATGCATCAGAACAAAGCATGCCATAAGTGCTGTTGTTTTTATTTTATTTGAAAGACTTTGTGAAGTAATAGATATATGTTGCCAGACTGGTTTTGCTGCTTTCATGAATACTCGAAATGATCTCAGGCCAAACAGAGAGGATTGTGGTATCCAGTAAATAGCAATAATCTTCTCATCAGGGGCACTGACGTGTGACAGTCTTTGTGTTTGTTTCTGGGAGGGAGACTGTGTTCCTACCTGTTATGTTGACTATAGTGATGTTGGAGGTGGAGTTGAAGTTCAAGGAGCGGAACACAATGCTGGGAATGAGCACAAATGCTGCGATTAACAAGGAGGACAGAAAGTTGAGAATCACCAGAAATCTCAGGAACAGAAAGTAGGACTGGACTCCTCCACCAAAGTGACCTATGAGCAAACAAGTGGATGAAAGGAAGGGGAAAAAAACAATACATTTAGTTTAATTGTTGTTAACTCCATTTTATTGTGTTCATCAGCTTCTTTTACTAGACGAGCAGTGTACTAAATGAGAGCAGCATATGTCTTTTAATGAAATTATTTTATATCTTTGTGTGTAGTTTATACTGTGGTCATAAAAGATTATATGTAATCTTTTAAGTAGATTATATCATGTTTTAAAATACTCATACTCGGGTTACAGTTCATTTTTATTGTTTACATTCAGACAACGGCAGTAAATTGTTCACAATTTATTGATTGTCCTTAATTAATATTTTCTATATTTAAATTGTTTTATGGTACAAAAACATATAAATATTCATTACATTTTATCATTTCTAATTTAAGATTTTTTTTTAATTAATTAATAGCCTAAAACCCCAGTTTGGGAAATCCTGTTAAAATGTGATGCTTAATGGACTTGTTACTCAGTTCAAATCAATGTGATAAACAGGTTAGCTCAAAAGTAGCCTCATAATATTAGTAGTAACAATTTTATTAATAGTTAATTAGCTTAATAAGTACTTAATCAGTAAGTTTAATAGCAAGAGAATTTTGTTTTAAACATAATAGTCAATTTCTAATAACTAATTTAATTTGTCTTTGCCATAATACCAGTACATTACAAGGTTTTACTTTTCTAAATCGACAGTATTCGGCTCAAAGTATTTAAAAAAAAAAATAAATAAATATATTGAAATATATTTCAGCCAAACTAAAATAAATAAGACTTGCTCCATAAGAAGAAGAAAAAAAAATTCACTTAGCAAATATTTGAAAAAGAATAAAAATTTCACAGGAGCGCTAATAATTGTGTCTTCAATTGTGTATATATGAATACGAAATACGGGCCTCACAGCAAGAAGGTTGCTGGTTCGAGCCTCGGCTGGGTCAGTTGGCGTTTCTGTGTGGAGTTTGCATGTTCTCCCCGTGTTGGCATGGGTTTCCTCCGGGTGCTCCGGTTTCCCCCACAAGTCCAAAGACATGCGGTACAGGTGAATTGGATAAGCTAAATTGTCCGTAGTGTATGAGTGTGAACGGGTGTGTATGGATGTTTCCCAGAGATGGGTTGCAGCTGGAAGGGCATCTGCTGTGTAAAAACATATGCTGGATAAGCTGGCGGTTCATTCTGCTGTGGCGACCCCAGATTAATAAAGGGACTAAGCCGAAATGAAAATGAATGAATGAATGAATGAATACGAAATACAATAATATTTCACCTCCTATCCTTTGGATCCCCCTCCTCCACAGAACAAAATAGCTCAGAATATTTTTGGCCACCTCACAGAAACGTCGAAATGTCTGTGAATGTTTAATATTCCAAGAGCTGGACACAACTGGAACTTTCATCTGCTGCACCTGCCTGGAAGACAGAAACAGAAACAGCCCATATTAGTTTATATAGTAACTTTATAATTACAGTTGAAGTCAAGATTATTAACCCTCCCTTTTCAAATATCTCCCTGATGATGTTTACCAGAACAAGGATTTTCTATAATATATTTTTTCTTTTGAAGAAAGTCTTATTTATTTTATTTTGGCTAGAATAAAAGCATTTTTGTTTGTCTACAGAACAAACCATTGTTATAGAATGACTTGCCTATTTACCCTAAATTGCCAAATTAACATAATTAACCTAGTTAAACTTTTAAATTGCAATTTAAGCTGAACTAATACCTTGAAAAATATCTAGTAAAATATTATGTACTGTCATCATGGCAAAGATAAAATAAATCAGTTATTAGAAATGAGTTATTAAACTATTAGGTTTAGAAATGTCTAATCTCTCTGTTAAACAGAAATCGAGGAAAACATATATACAGGGGAGTAATAATTCAAGAAGTTTAATAATTCTGACTTCAACTGTATATATTAATTTTCTTAACTGAATTTCTGTGGTTATTTCTGTCAGAAGCGTGTTGAATAATAAGAAATAACTGTTTCTTTTCCATTTCAGATTATTCCTGAGTTTTGGTAATGTAAAAAGTTGGTACATTGCAGTAAGGAGATAATGGATGTCTACCTTACTGCTCTCTTCAGACTCATGTGCAGCGGCAGTTCACGGAGGTTTCGGGCTTCACTGGAGTCTTCAGCATCTTCAGGAGGAGAAGCCCAGTTGAACTGAACCCAGCTGTTGTCCTGAGCTGGAGCCGGAGCCGGAGCTGTCCGCAACCTCAGAGAATGCTGGGAGACATCAGAACTAGGGTAGTCTGGTGATAAAAACACATGTACTTTAAAGCAATCACAATTACAAAGCTTGATGGGGGAGACTGTGGACAGTTGCAACATGACTTATTCACTGTAAAAAAAAATAATGTTGGGTTCCACATAATTCCTTCATGTTGTCCCAACACAAGTCGGATTATATTCAGCACCCATTCTAAGTTAGCATCTCCTTCTACTTTTTACAGTATTCTACAAGAGTGGAAACCCACAGCAAATATGGGTGTCCCTCTATCTGTTCTGAAGTCAGCAGCAAATACAGTAAAGGATGAAGGCATTACAGCAGTGAGGTCTGCGGCAAAGGATTTTGCCATTTTCTGCATGGTTTATAAAAAAGAGCGAAGCTACACACACACACACACACACACACACACACACACACACAC